>LOND01001351.1:38579-55813 GCA_014220965.1 Paragonimus kellicotti | reverse complement strand
AGACGAAGATTTGAAAAAACCACAGAAGTATTCCAACTCTCCATGAGCCATGATAATCGCAACCATCAATAAGAAAACCTATCGGTGCAGTGGAGAAGAAACGCAGAATATGGGTTCCCTTGCGTTTGCACAGTAGGACCGCGAACTAGGGACCCGGCAACAAAATTTGGAGTCCGAACAAAAAAGCCTGTCTCACGGGCACGCCTCCTAACCGTGTCACGTGAGTGGGCAGACATTATGTGGTGGATTATCAAGCGGGAGGTGAGAGTATTCCAAACCTTGGCGGAATACCTCAACGCGGGGGAGGTCCGTCCAAAAGCCCACAGCGAGCAGATCGGGGACAACGTGGGCGACCGGATGAGTCATCGCTCGACTGGATCGGATCAACGGGCGAGGCATGGCAGGCAAAATAGGATGGATGACCTGATCGGGGGCGCGGTTATTCCAACACTCAAAGGAATATCTCGACACGGCCGCGGAATACGGCATCTGACAAATGCTTGCTATAAACACATTTCAAGAAGTCCTTGTGATTTCTATTAGGTTCAATATGTTGACTCAAGTCTGTGAACGTTGTAGACATTTAATGTGTTGTAAGGTCAGCTGCAAAATTGTCATTGCGTTTGGGACTTTCAACTCTGCAGACAGGTTATCGCTAGTGTATTAATGAACTGTTCTAGGGAGCACACCGTCAAATGTGAAACTTCGGGAGGGGGCATTTCTGCCAGTCGCTTTCATTGCAGGTGTAATCGTAGTAAAGTGGCTATGAAATCGGGTCGACAGTTTACGTCAGGCTGAAAATGGTTAAAAAGCTGTTTGAATAGACCAGATAAAAGACTGACAAAACACGATTCATGCTGGAACAGATTTCGCTGCATCTCTACGGGTGTTTACAGCCGACAAATAAGTTGTGCACAACTCCAACCCACAAAATGATCATAAAAGGGCTAAAGTTCAAAACCAATTCCGTTGCTACCACGGCAACGTCGACGGCACAAACAGTTCCGTTTGTGTGCGCAAAGTGGATTGTTGGAGCATTTTAGGTTGACAGAAATCAGCGCCGGCTTGGGACCAGATTTGCCGATCACTTACGAAAACGGGTTCAACAAACGGTCACGAAACCAGTCAACTTGAGAGCAAATATTCAGAAGGAATCATCACCATCGGTCGTCAAGTCTCACTTGATGAAGCTACACGTGATTAGCTTATCAGTCATTCTGGGTTCCGTCCCCGACTCGAAACAAATGTTTGCTACAATATGTCGGCGGCACTACAATTATACACCGCTATTTCATAGAACACCTCATAAAGCCTTGTTTTGCTACAACGGGAGTGATGTGGCCATTCCTTCTTCAATTGTGCGCGTCATTGAACCGTAAACTGCCTGTCGCAAGCTGGGATACCGGATTCAGACAATTAGAACAACAATAGTCTGAGGGGCACTAAGCAACCTCAATTTATTGAAGAAAAACCTTTTATAGAGGAACAATCGCCCGTTGATCCGATCCAGTCGAGCGATGACTCATCCGGTCGCCCACGTTGTCCCCGATCTGCTCGCTGTGGGCTTTTGGACGGACCTCCCCCGCGTTGAGGTATTCCGCCAAGTGTTGGAATACTCTCACCTCCCGCTTGATAATCCACCACATAATGTCTGCCCACTCACGTGACACGGTTAGGAGGCGTGCCCGTGAGACAGGCTTTTTTGTTCGGACTCCAAATTTTGTTGCCGGGTCCCTAGTTCGCGGTCCTACTGTGCAAACGCAAGGGAACCCATATTCTGCGTTTCTTCTCCACTGCACCGATAGGTTTTCTTATTGATGGTTGCGATTATCATGGCTCATGGAGAGTTGGAATACTTCTGTGGTTTTTTCAAATCTTCGTCTAAATGCTACGCAGCGTTGGTTCACCCATAGTATGTTGCATTTTTTGTTTATGGTGATCTAGTTGAACGTCGAAATGCTAAAATGGTATGACATGTTAATCATTTATCACGTCGTTCTAAGTCTTGGGAATTGGGTGACCTGATTTTTTTACTTGTTCAACCAACGTCAATCTGTTGACCGATGCAAACTCATGAGACAGAACGTCTTTATGGACTTATATTTTCGGCATTTCGAAATGTATGTGCCTCAGATATTAAACAGAACGATGCCGCGTTCACATTATAATTTTTTTTTTGTTAACACCTGAAAGGCAGATTTGGCACGATTCACGTTCCTGTCAAATGGGCGTTGAGAAAATGATGCCTCTGTCCCGAGTTTTCTGTTGGTGGCCAGAACTGGACTCCGATGTTGCCCGTATTGCCAAGGTTCGTATAAATTGTTCAAATAATCGGAAGCTTACATGTTCACAACGGAATCTCCCGCCAACTTCAAGTGAATCTTGAGAATGAATTGACACAGATCAATGAGATTCATTTTTATCTGTTAGAATAACTCAAGTGGAATCCCTTAACACCGTTCAACTCAAAGTCGGGGATAACGTCATTTACGGGATTGTGCAAACTTACAAGTAGAAACAGGCGTCAGCCGTTTGAAGTGGGGCTAGACTTTATTTTGTTCAAATTTCCTGATGTGAATTCACTGTCCGGTGAGTGTTTCTAGTGCAGAATTTATGAAACAGACGTTGAGGAAATTATTTATTGTGGAAAGTGTACCACCAACCTTGGTTACTAACGGCAACATTCATTATGCTAACAGAAAATGACGTAACTGGCTGGCACAAATCGGTTGTCATCACTAATTCATCGCTGTTCTCATTCGAATGGTCAGGTGGCGAACTTTGTCCAGACCTTAAACAAAGCCATTCATTTTAATAAACCTACTGCTTGAGGTGAACTTTACGAAATTATTGGTAACTTTCTGCTTCAATGTTGTATTACCGCCCACAATATAAATTATGAAAGTCTAGCTGAAGTGTCCAAAGGAAGAATACAACGATCAACTTTTCCATGTGTTCAATTTGCAGATGTCATTTATCATCAAGACCATCATTGACGCCCTTGTTCCCGTAATATTCCTAGTAATATTAGGAATGGAATGCTTCGGTATCTTCATGGTAAGTGAGTCGAAGACACATGGACTAAGTAAAGACCAATGAAGCTACCAAGAATAATGGAGACGCTGAGGTTGAATCGGATAAGAACAGTGAGAAAAAATGGAAGGAAAGTAATGAGGTTGCAGGCGAACATTTTCCAGCCGATAACCTGTATATTAAACGTTTCTAAATCTACACGTTCGTCTGAACATTTGCATCGAACTTCATTTAGTAGTGGATGCAATGAGTACGGTTAACTCTAACGATATTTTCAAGAATGTGTTTGTGCAGGTCTGATTTTGATTTGTAAAATTCACGATATTAAGCAAATGATTCACACTGTATGACGATGTGATGTCTCCAAACGTAATCGATATCGTATCAGAGTCAGCATCAAATAATTTCGATCACACTATTACAGTGAGTCAGAAGGTTTGCTTGAATACGAAAGGTGCGTTCAGTGTTAAATCATGTTTAACTTATTGCAGACAAGATTTCAAAATAAATGCTTTCCTTCAAAAGTCTGAATAAAACAAATAGAACAATAAGACGGATTGCTGCACACATTTTGTACTGACCAGTCATTATGAAATTTACAATGATACGAAGCACTTATGATAACAAGTAAACAAAGAGTTGATAACGGACCTAACTTAGGAACTGATTATATCCCACCGCTACTTGCTTGTTGAAAATAAACGACTAAAAGTATTTTAAACTTGATATAGATAAGTCAGTACGAAATGTATGCGGCTACCACTCTTAACGTTCTGGCTGATTTGTCCAATCAGAAGTTTATTTGCAATCAAAAATTCATGTAGAAAGCCACATGAATTCACATATTTCAACTGTGAAAAATCTGGACTTCGGCTGGATTCGAACCGGCACCAACAGCAAAATACCCAGAAGCGGCAAGGCATCCACCAGCTGAGCTACGAGACCATGCCGAGAGCTCAGAAATTTCGTACTTGAGCTTAGTCACTCATTCATTCTACTGCCATTTACGTGATGCTTCAAAAATCCTGGGACTAAATACCCCAGTATGGGCTATCCAAACCCAAAGTCTCTCAGCTCTCAGTGTTGCTCCATAGATCAGTTGATGGAGCACTTTTCACGTCCAGCCATTCTACTCCTGTTGCCGGCTCCAATCCAGTCAATTAAGTCACTTCTAGATGGACAAATCTTTCAATTGACCTGATTAGGGTGTCGCAATCACTTATTCATCCAATGAAGTGGGATAGTTTTTGTATTGTATGAGTCGTGACTGCCGGTATGCCCCACAGTCATGCTAGGACTCAAACTGCGTTCTGATTGGTCGCGTCTTTATCGACCAACGGCTCATTCATCCACGTCACCGCTTATAAATGTCAGAATATAGCTTGTACTTTTTCTGCGTCGCTTTCTTGTTCTACCGCCGTTACTGCCTGTAGGGATTAATGTCATTTGCGTCCGAACGGAGATACAACAGTTACTGTGTCTTCTTTCGACACGATCTGACAGACCGAAACAATTTGCCTGCGGCTGTATCGTTGGATCTCTTACACAAGTTACGCTCAACGAGTATTCAGGTCGCAGACTCAGCCAACGCGACGACAATCCGGATAAGCGTTTCTACTGTTGATGAGCGCTAACAATAAAGAAACCTGAATGTAATGCATATTTCTGAAGTAGAGAAGCGGGAACAACCCGTGTGAATGCTAAATACTGAATGAGCATGAGTGCTATTCAATCTGTGGTACTCTTTATCCCCGATCCGTTCATCAGTTATCACGTTTATATCACGTTGTGTTTTTCCCAAAGCAGATACGATCAACCAATATGCCGATCCAATACAAAATTGGGATAAATGGCGCTGAGCGCATGCTTTGGAGATTGCAAGTGTGCAAAATAAATCCAATAGATCCGCTCATTGACACAGTTCACACGTATCGATTGCTGCTCATGAATCATTCTGTTGCGACAACGTTACTTACCTTAACTACGCAAAATTATTCACATGATACGAACCTTAAATGCTATTTACGCAGTGACAACCAACAGACTTCGCACCGTGCTGCCATTCTGGTGGTTACGATTTGAAAATCTATGGCCGTTATTGGAATTGACCTGGGAACCAGCAATTGCTGTGTTGCGGTCGCTTTAGGCAGTGAGGTGAAGGTTATACCAAATGAGTTGGGCAACCACACAACACCCAGCTTTGTCGCATTTACGGAGAGTGAGAAACTTGTTGGGGAAGTGGCGAAGGAACAGCTGCTGCTTAATCCCAAAAATACGGTGTTCGAAATAAAACGACTTATAGGATCATACATTCATGATCCATCCATCGTTCGCTGTTGCCAGTCCTGGCCATTCGAACTGGTTGACAAGGATGGATTACCGGGAATTAAAGTCACCTACAAAGGCATTGAAAGAATATTTCACACCAACAGTCATTTCATCCATTATCCTGTCATACATGAGGCGCATTTCTGAAAACTATCTCGAACAGCCCGTAAAAGACGCGGTCATAACGGTTCCAGCCTACTTCAATGACGGACAAAGGCGTGCGACCAAAGAAGCAGGCGTATTGGCCGGATTGAATGTGCTACGTGTGATCAATGAGCCCGTCGCAGCGGCGATTTCCTACGGTTTAGAACTAGAGGATTCCCGAGACGTGAATATACTTGTCTACGATTTAGGTGGAGGTACTTTTGATGTTTCCGTTCTTAAAGTTGTTGATCGCATCTTCGAGGTCAAGGCAACCACCGGAGACACGCATTTGGGGGGTGAAGATTTCGTGAAAAGAATGGTGGAACATTTCGTGAAAACAATGAAGAAGGAATCAAATGTAGACATAAGCGGCAATTTTTCAGCTATTTTCCGTCTACGAGCAGCATGTGAAAAGGCTAAAAGGGATCTGAGTTACAGCCTCACGGCCGACATCAATTTGGAAAATATTCAAGACAACTTTGATTTCAACTGTGTCATTAGCCGACAATTTTTTGAACAGTTAAATGCTGAGTTATTTCAACGTACAATGCAAATGGTGGAACAGGTTTTACGAGAGTCTCACGTGAGTAAATCTCAAATCCATGAAATAATTTTAACAGGTGGTTCCACGCGTATTCCAATCATACAGAAGATGTTGTCGACCTACTTCCATAGAACAGAACTCAATAAGTCCATTAATCCGGACGAGGCTGTTGCCAAAGGAGCGGCTGCTTATGCCACACGTTTTAGTGGTGCGATCGGTCATGGGGAAATTGTGCTGAGAGACGTGGTACCCTTATCACTAGGTACTATGGACCGGAATGGCATCATGCGTGTCATAATACCGAAAAACACACCAATTCCTTGCCATGCTTATCGCCTTGTCACAACCACAACGGATCATCAGAAACACATGGAATTTACAATATGGGAGGGTGAGAAACCGCGGGCTCAAGAAAACCACTTTCTGAACGCATTTCGTTTGGAAAATATCACGGACGCAACTCGAGGGGTACCAACCGTACGACTGACGTTTGAAGTGAACGAAGAGGGAATACTTACAGTTTCGGCGAAGGATGATGATAACGGAACAGAGCAACGACTAGTGGTCGATCCAAAGGCCAGCTGTGCGAATAGACCAGGAATTTATCGCAGAGGTCGAGTTCCTAGCTCACACGAACGCACACTAGCACAACGCCGAGAAGACCTGATCCAGTTTGCTCAATCACTGATTGGAACAATTGATGAAACGGAAAGCTCGGAGGCATTAGATTTCTGTTCCATCCATTGTCATGAAACAATCCGCTGGGTTGAAGACCATCCGAATAGTACATTACAAGAATTGAAGCACAGACGATTATTGCTGCAAAAAGCTTGCAGGCCACTTTTCGAAACTTTGAGCAATTGGTCTGAAAGGTGACAGTCTGTTCGACGTTCTCTACTGTGCGAAAAACTCAGATACGGATATTATACTGATTTGTAGGTTACACTTTTCCTTACATGTGTCGTCCTGTATTTATTCATCTGCTCTAGCTATTTCATTCATGTCACACCAGTTGTAAATATCATTGTTGGCAGTTGAGTGAACCGTTTACTGTTAGGTAAAAACACCTGTAAGCTTAATTTGCAAGCGGAATTGAAAACCCACACAAGTATCTTGCGAAAATAATCCATACCTCACACCCTCATCAGTCGCGTAGTGTGTGACATATGCATCACAAAAGTCTCGCACAAAAATTCACAGACTTGCATAACAAAGTACCCATGTGTACAGACTGTGTGTATATTGGAACTACGATTGGCATTCTGAAAGGTTTTGTTTCTCACGTAATTTGTAAGTTCACTTGCGGCTGCGGGCAGACATACATAGGCAGAACTAATAGGAGACTTCAGTCTTGAATAAATTAACGTATTTCATAATGACTAGCAAACATTGTCTCATTTGACAACCTGAATCGATGATCATTTCTTCAAAGTTTCTCAACTGAGTACAATCATCCTTCAGAAAATGACCATTGTGTAGAGTCAGAAACAGTACTCAATATAAATGGGCCAAGAGGACATTATCGGCTGTTCAAAATCATGTAAACGTTGCTAGGTGCTAGGCGCTGACTACCGGCGTGCACACAAAACATCCGACTACGGTGTTGCGGCTACCATGGTTTTCATAGACGATGGACACTATATGTTCTTGCTTTGTTTCGCACTTTCCCTCCCAGTTTTTTCTAACGTTTACGCCACATGTTATGCGACTGAAGGATGTGTGGCAAATAGATCTATTTGACAAAGCACTTGCTCTGTACGTAGTGGTCAAATGAATGGACGGTACAAAATAGAGCAAGGCATTGAACACAGCGTCATTTACAAATCAGTTGTCACACTTAGGCCTGAAGCCTGAAGCAATCTTAAACTCAGTCATCGCTATTTTTTGTGTTAGTCTGTAAAGCACCTACTTAGACAGAGAGTGACTATCACTTACATGGAACACAACTTGACAAAGAATTGATTCGGCTACTTATTGTTGTCGATTTTACACCAAACATGTGTACAATCCCCAAAGATAGACAGTGATCGATAAAAACCAATTGACTATGGAACACAGGTGTTACTTCAGCGCTAACACAATAGTCCTACCAAACGTCATATGACTGTTGCATTGCTACGAGCTTCACCTCATAACTGTATTTCTTCGTAATAAAATATTCTCACCCTCTAGAGACTCTGTTAAAAACTGTGCTCTGAAGAATTCCGTCTCAATGACACGCGTCAAACTAGGGAAGATGTGAGTAAAGTAAGCATGACACTTGTGTTTTAGCTCGGTAACTACCCCGCCACTAATGGGCAGTGATAAATCTACCAATAGTCATTCGATCTTCCCACTCTGATCTGCCTATTCCTTGGAATTGGTTCGAATCTATAGTTGATATGCGGGAATGGAAAAAGAGTACGAGATAAAGAGATCAACCAGTGCGTGTGTACATTAGTGTTATCCAGCCCTCGTTATAAACTGTTACGAGTCTATTGAACTTTAGAAAACAAAACTAACCAGAAGGTTCGGCAACTTGTCCACCGTAGGATTTGACTTTATTTTACTCGGTGGATTTCACTGATTGTCGCATCTTTATTTTAAAGATGACCATTTCATAAAATGAATATTAACCTCGTAAGAAACTGATCAGGAAACATACCCAGGTATACGCTGTGGTTCTTTGAATTCGTTTTTTTTAAAGAAGTGCCTCGAATAACTTATCTTTTGCAGTCGACCGACTGCAAAGTTTTCGGGAATGCGACAGCTGCGATCAATTGTGGGTGATGTTCAACTTGAAATGTAACTTAATCGTTAGTTGTCATCTGACAAATGCTTGCTATAAACACATTTCAAGAAGTCCTTGTGATTTCTATTAGGTTCAATATGTTGACTCAAGTCTGTGAACGTTGTAGACATTTAATGTGTTGTAAGGTCAGCTGCAAAATTGTCATTGCGTTTGGGACTTTCAACTCTGCAGACAGGTTATCGCTAGTGTATTAATGAACTGTTCTAGGGAGCACACCGTCAAATGTGAAACTTCGGGAGGGGGCATTTCTGCCAGTCGCTTTCATTGCAGGTGTAATCGTAGTAAAGTGGCTATGAAATCGGGTCGACAGTTTACGTCAGGCTGAAAATGGTTAAAAAGCTGTTTGAATAGACCAGATAAAAGACTGACAAAACACGATTCATGCTGGAACAGATTTCGCTGCATCTCTACGGGTGTTTACAGCCGACAAATAAGTTGTGCACAACTCCAACCCACAAAATGATCATAAAAGGGCTAAAGTTCAAAACCAATTCCGTTGCTACCACGGCAACGTCGACGGCAAACAGTTCCGTTCATCGTTGTGCGCAAGTGTGTTGAGTTGAGCATTTTCATATGGACATGATTAGCACAGCATCTGACCTATAGATGTTGCCGATCACTTACCGAAAACGGGTTTCAACAAACGCACGAATACCAGGTCAACTTTGAGAGCAAATATTCAGAAGGAATCATCACCATCGGTCGTCAAGCCTCACTTGATGAAGCTACACGTAATTAGCTTATCAGTCATTCTGGGTTCCGTCCCCGACTCGAAACAAATGTTTGCTACAATATGTCGGCGCGCACTACAGAGTATATATCACTCGGCTATTTTATAGACACCACTTCATAGCAAGCCTTGTGTTATTTGGCTCTGACAACCAGATGAGCGGGGGAAAGGGCTTGATTTTGTGGCCAATTCACTTTTTCAACTATGTGTGCGCGTCATTGAGAGCCGTGAGAGAGCTTGCACTGTCGCATGCACGTGGGATCCGGGAATCAGATTCATGTAGACACATGTCTGATGGGCCCTAGCAACTAAGCCACGCTCAAATTTAATTGAAGAAAAACCTTTTTATAGAGGAACAATATTTCGATTGTTGTTGGGGGCGACAGACGTTCTCGCCCCATGTGCGGTGAGGCGTATGTGCGATACTGACCCAAATATCCGTTGCCACCTGCATTCTCCACGACTTTCTGTTCTCTGTCTGAGAGGCAACCGTCATCCTCTCTCTCTTCTCCAGTCATTTGACTCTTGATATACATGAGATCACAGAAAGCTGATGCGGCGCTGATCAGATACAGTGGATAAGACTGACGCACCTGCACGTAGAGAGAGGAGCAGCATCATATTACTTCTGCAACAGCTTCTTCGTGAACCCTGACCGAACGTTTTTCAAGCAGGAAGCCGCTGCAGCCTTATCTCATTACACCTCCCTGCTGCAGGTGCGACTGTAGTGCGGCATAAAATTTGTTATACCATTGAAGATAGTTAGATAGCTTCCGTGTCCTACTTTCAGCGATCCGGGTAACAAATCTTTCAATGGCCGTATATCACCGTAAGTGTTCAACAAACCGTTTTCCTCCTCCTCTATTAAACTCGGTATTTATAATCTCATGGATTAAGTTTTACTTCCTACCAGCTGTCTATCTCTCGTCGAAGTGGTTGTCAGCGGAGCTACAGTAAACATTTTTTTCCTAATCTGAATTCATGTGCGTTCGCAGAGTATCACGAATGATGGAAGAGTCTTCATCTACTCACTCACTCCGTTTATTGATCATCCTATACATCACACGTTCATGCGTTTCCTGTGACGCAGATCTTCGTGGGGTACGATCGAACATTCTCACTACCATAAATATCAAAATGAACATTTAACTATGGCAGGGCGTTCCGTGAGTCTCAGGCTCACCAAACAACGGTACCTATTCCGTGATGGACTGCGAAAGATTGCTTATGATTCGTGATTCACACTTCGGACATAATGCGTTCACAGTTGGACAAAAAGGCTAACAACGTAGTCCGTGCGATGTTGATCTGACATGGACCGTTTTCTTTTTCAAATACCAATTCTGATTTGGTTCACAATTGGGGAATAATGAATAGAAGGCACACATGGAATCGAGGGAGAAATACCGGCTTCATGAATAACTGGTATACACCATTGACACTATGGACATTCGGAACTACGGGAGAGAAATTTTTTATTCAAGCTCAGTGAGTGAATGTGTAAGATGTAGGGTTGGTCATTTTATAGGCATAAGTTAATAATATGTACGCGAGAAAGCTTACAGAATTAGGCTTCCCTGGGATAGATTTTATTGTCATCAGTGCGGTTACAACCTATAGATGGTGTGCATCGGATAGTTCGCTATTGCTGTGATTTGCTTGACTGGTTAAGTGTAAGCTACTAGTTGAAACGTTTGCACACTTAATCGATCATTTCCATTGTTTGGACTCATTTTGACCAACAATATTTCTGGAATGCGGTTGACTGTGGTTAGTCTGTCGTCAATCCTACTTTTCTGGCTATACAACAGTCAGCGAATCCGTAGGTCACTCATAAGAGGCGGTTAGTCTCACATGAATCACACTTGGGCAACATAAGCCAGAGTGGATTTGCTATAGGTTGGCAACTTTTGGCAATTTCATCCTCGAATGAGTTTGAATAAAGTCAAAATTGTCATGTAAGATGTATACTGGAACAACAATTCGTTCGTTTCCATCAATTATATACACGAAATGGTGACAGAATGAATAATTGTTTGGTTGCGCACAGATAGAATAGTAGTTTGCCTAGGTGGCAGTCTCAACTCGGTTTTAGAGGAATGTGCGGCATTTCTTGTTCTGTGAATTTTTTCACCTCCCAATATACGAAGAAACGAGATTGGTAATAAAGTAGGGTGGATGGATGCGGGCTGGTGGGGCTGATTCAAATATCATGTTTACATTAATTGATCGGCAATTGTAATTAACCGAATGTAGTCTGTCAGTTCATATTGGATTCATATAAGTAAACTAAAGGCAAGGGTAATATGGACACAGTAAGGAAGTTTGGAAAACAACAGGAATTCGGTAGTGAAGGGATGAAGCACCAAAAATAAAAGTACGATTGATGATCGATCCAAGTAAAATGGATTACCAAGAAAGTCCATTACAATCTGCTTCTTGACACCAAAAAGTGGTTTCCTAAGGTGTATAGACAGCGCCTGTTAGAAAACTAAGACACGTTTGTACACAATTTGACAAACCACACGGAAAGCTTTTGAGGGATTTACTGTGCGGCCAAATTCGAGCAACTCGTTTGTTAAGACACTATTAACCTTTCAAGTTTTGATTTTCAGAAGTTATTTAGGGATAGGCTTCGAAGTTCGAATGTGTAGTGATCTTATTGTGCAGCGTACATGCTTATCAGTTCGTCCCTTTTATTACGCCCTCAAATATTCGACCCAAAACCGAGAAGGAGAAAAGACACGGTAACACTATTTGTTGAGAAGATGTGTCTGAATTAGATCACAGGAGTTCTAAACATATGGGGTAAAACGATTCCCATAAATGGTCAACAAGACGCAGAACAATTCAGATGGTACGATCATTTATGGCAATGAGAACGTTAGCACAAATCACGTTACAGTTCAGAGGACGAACCGGTGCCCATCCACACGCCTTCAATCTGTTTTAAGTGCACAGAATAAATGGTATGAATAGATGAAACACAAGCACATAAGGTTTATTGTTGTCTTCCATCATATGATCATAAATGTTGTCAGCTTCTTCAGCTAGAGGCATACTGAAAATGACTGCAAACAAAAGGATGCCATCTTTTTCTCGGCAACATTTAGATTATATATACTTCCAACAAACTCAGAGGTGTCGTTCAAATTTGTACTTACACAAGTGTGCTCTGACTATATCAGGCATTTTCACTGATCAAACTGTGATAAGGTGAGTTCATCATCGATAAAATGAATCGCAGTGGAATTCTTCGGGCGATCACACCTGCATGGTGTCTGCGTCCTTCTGGGTGCTACTGCTTGGTATACCTGTTGAGCAGTCAGGTTTGCCAGCTCTCCTGGACACAATTTGTCCACGCACGAAAACGACGACCGATCGATTACCCGGGGCATTTCAGTGACGGCACAATCCACGCCGGGGAAATATCGTGTTTTTACATCGTACATTTGCACTCACCGTTGCGTGTTGGTTCCCAGTTCAGCATTGCTTCTCAGGCACTGAAACAGTTACAGAGACCGCCAGGATCTGGCGAATGAGTACACACAAAACAGGGCTGCAGAAACAGGCACTTTATTTTTGGGGTTGGGCACAAAACCGGACTGGACGTGAAGTGGACACGTAATTTAGCAGCGTAAAATGTTGTATTAACCACTCTTGTGAGCTACGTGTGACAGTTTCAGCTCACGTGTCACCTTCGAAGGGTAATCCGATATGTTGTTTCTTTTCCGCTGAATTATGCGTCAACTTTACGTCCAATCCGGTTTTATGCCACGCCTAAAAGATGAAGTGCCTGTTTCTGCAGCCTCGTTTTGTGTATACTCATTCACTTGTTCCTGTGGAACCAGTTATGTTGGCCGCACGACCAGACGCTTATCTGAACGGGTCCGGGAACACCACCCAGCTTGGCTCAACAGTGGAATAACGAAATCTGTCAACAGTGTCATACTGTCTAGTTAGTGCATTCAAATCAGTGTTAATGTGACGGACGCATTTCGTCCAATCTACCGAGTTAAAGCCACCCAGTCGAGGGCAGTGAGGCGTAGGATTCTGTCCACAGCTGAAGCTATTGGAATTCGCCTGTACAACCCACCCCTGTGCGCCCAGAAACGTTTTGTTCAGGCTTTGGATCTGCCATAAGCAACCCCACGCCTTAGTAGCCTGTTAACATCCACTGTTAAAGTGGGTACTTGCTTGCAGCGTGACACTGATTTGACTGATCTCATTAACCACCGCCCTGCGGTTACCCCTTTAATGATCCCACTGTAAAATCTGTGACATAAATGTAATTTATTTAGCCTAACGATGAATCACTGAAAGCGAGCTTGTTCGTTATACATACATATCATGAAATAATAATAATAATATATATATATATATATATATATATATATATATATATATATGTGATGAAATTAAAAGTTGCAATTATGCTACTCGTAAGTAGTCAGGTGGATTACGTATTAGGGTGTGAAAGAAACGGAGGGGAACACTCGGAGGAGCATCGTAGCATGCAGGAAATAGTTCATTCCACACGAAACTTTCACCGACAGCTGTAGCATTCCGGGGTTAGCATCGTGCGCAAATACACTCATGGTTGTATTGTTGATGCATATTTCGCCGGCATCGATTTGCTTTTTTGGTTGGACTGAAACGGCACACTTGGTAGAACGCGTTCGTTAACCTTCAGTCAATGGCGATACGCACTTTATCTGATCGAAGTTGGTCCCAATTTCGCGCCTATAGCTTGGTAGCACTGTCGGTCTTTTTCTTGCATTGTTTAGTCAACGCCGTTGTTTGCATTTTGTATCAAAACTCTTGTTCGGTGATATTCAATTTTACGGCAAGCTCTCACCAGAATTGAAAATACTTTCCAATGAATGATCTGTTACGGTGTTTTAGAACCTTCTGTCTGTTCATTGGTTGCGGGACGCAAACGCCAGGCGGATTGACCATAGAGAGTAAAAGCAAGCTGATATTGCGTTGTTTTTCCAAATGGAACAGCTAACCGTTACTGATAGCTAATGTCAAAATGTCATAAACGCATACTTCGATAAAATTGGAACTCACCAATGCCACGAATTTTCCCGAACAAAAATATGTTTAAGTCAGAGGAAAATACTCCAAGACTTTAGTGCATCAGCTGGCGGGACTTTGTTGACATGGTCCATACCGAGTTTGGAACTGCTTACAGCCGACACGGTCGAGAGCACACTAACAATGATACATTTGATCGATGAGACAGTAGCTTAACAGCTGAAGACATCTTGAATAATCAGCTTTGTCTACGAAGGTAAATTCCGTCTCGTTGTCACTTGTGTGTAACTGTTCGTGTCTCAGCCAGATAAAGTCAGATATCACACCATTTTCCTCCTTTAAGATCATATGATATTCATTCCCTCTTGCTACAGGTGTTGCACCGGTGACCACGTTGTAGCGTTGCAGCTTATTGGAAAGTGGTGATGGAACGCTTTCGGACAGTCAACATTAAGGCAACAAACAACGATTACTCCGTTCAACCTCAGTCGGCATGACGACCATTTACTTAGATAGCTTTTATATGGAGCAATCTTGTATAAATCACCCGTTATTATTTTGGAAGGACGAGGATGGTCTTCAATAAGAAGGTAGTGTTCATTCAGGAAGAATAATTGAGTGGGAGGGCCTGACCGTTATGTCCCTGTCCTATCTGTGTCACACCGGGTTCATTTTCTGGTTAACTTTCAGTCGGATTGGATCATTCACTAATGTGGCGGTTAACAAGTATAAGTTCTTTATAAGACTCGACGCTGATGCATCACTAAAACTGTAATTTCTGCACGGGTTACTATACACGCGGATATTGAAGTATTCAGTGAGCAGAAGTGGGCGTAGAAATAGATGCACCGTAGTTGACTTTTACAATGCTTCAACTGCAAAGACGCATTTGATAATAGATTTGATGATGTTATGGCGCCAACGTGTTTGGTGTTCTATGTGTTCATGAACGATACCATTGTCCGGGCAAGCGTTTTTCTGGCCGTAGTAATTTGTAGCGCGTTATTAATTCACATTGTCCACAGTTGGCACGGTTGATGCGCAGCATTTTTAAACTATACCCGTAAACCACCCGCCTTAATTTACCTATGTATTCTTTAGCATTACTTGGTCCCTTCTACTGTGCACACAAATTTAGCGAGTCTTCAAAGTTGCACATATTTCATCTAGCTGATTTCGGACAATTCTACGCAATTACGATCTCTAAGTACAGAACTAAAAGTGATTGACTTTGGTGTTACTGCATTTCCTTATTGATCTTCCGTCGCCTTTCTGATTTGTTTGTCCGAAGTTCCCTGGAAAAGTAGTGGGCAAAAAGCAGATCATTGTACAATCTATGCGTTGTTGCGGTTCATTGGCGTCATACTGAGCGGAGGTGTACGTGAACTCAAATTGTTTCGTTTACAAACCCCTATGCAATCCACAATACCTCGTTAGTTCGTTGTATTCACATTTCTTGACTTCAGGTAAATCATACAGCGGATCAAACTCAGGACTAACTTTAGCGTAGTAGAAATAAAACGAGATTTGTGAACACCATTACAACCTACTTTGAACTACAAGCAACTTTATGGATCCCAGTACGTGGAACAATTAGCCAGGGAGTGCGAGATAGATAGGTACCAATGAGAGTAATGTAATCAGGACGCTCGTAACTGTCTGCGGCCGTGTCTTTCAGACCGACGGGCACGTGAATATGATGCGTTGTCGTTCGGAAGCTGCTAGTCTGAAACCTGCGATCACCACAGATTTGTAAGTGTTCACACATGGATAAAATGTGATAGATAGTTTTTCTTCTACCTGTATTGTACTAAAGGACTGTTGCGATGGCGCACTTACTGTAAATCACAACTATCAACCTACAAATGATGAACTGTCGTTTGTTGATCGTCGATCGTTTTGATAATTGACGGCTATTTTTGAATCGGAGCGGAGGGCGCCAAATGTAAAGTTCATCGCGTCATATACATGGTAGAGAGGGATCCTTAACACACTTGACTTCCACCTTCTAAGGACGCTAACATCCGGTGCTTCCTCACACACGTATTCTGAGAAAAAGAGGGCTCATGGCATACTGCAAGTTTTGATTCCCTCTGGCTAGATACAGAGCTTTCTTATCGACCGAGTATAACCAGATGGTAAGTTGAGAAATCCATGATATCACGCAGGTTATGGCCCAGGACTGTTTTAGTGGGATCGAATGCATGTAGTTCGCACATGAATCTGTCCTATGATCATAGGGATAGTATGACATATCACCTACAACTTTCGGGTGTGTTTTCCACTTTTAGCGCTTTATATGTTTGTAAGCGAACGGAGCATAATTTGGCCAATAACACTTCTAACGCTTTCGTAGCCGTTTATGTACAATCTGTATCAAAGTACTGATTGGCGACATTCACTACACTCTATGTTCATACTGAAGTTTGATTGTCTGTTTTTAATTTATCGCATGTTTTGATGCCGGTACGAAACAGCCGCAACAACACTAAGATAATTCAGTGCAAATACCATAAGGTGGACGGATCAAGACGAACACAGAACAGGGTCTCTGTAATCTGTCAACGCACTGGACATCAACTGACACTTGTACCTACAGCTTACATAACATAGCTTTCTAAAAG
>LOND01001351.1:19318-38479 GCA_014220965.1 Paragonimus kellicotti | reverse complement strand
CAAGCGCGCGCTTGCGGTTATGAATCAAAATTCCGGTCCACAGCAACCCCCGGTTTCCGCTCACACGTCGTGTGCACTTCTGCCCGGTTATTATGTGAGCGACGCCTTCTGTCTGTAGGGTTTTCCGGCTACCATTCCTCGTCCGTTAGTCCGATCTTGTTGAGCGATGGCTCGTCCGGTCGCTCGTGTTGTCCGCAATCTATCCACTGTGGGCTTTGACCGTATTCTACGACCGTGTCGAGATATTCCTCCGAGTGTTGGAATAATCGCGCCCCGATCTGGTCGTCCATCCCATTTTGCCTGCCATGTCTCGTCCGTTGGTCCGATCTCGTTGAGCGATGGCTCATCCGGTCGCCCATGCTGTCCCCGATCCGCTCGCTGTGGGCTTTTGGACGTACCTCCCGCGTTGAGGTATTCCGCCGAGTGTTGGAATACTCGCACCTCCGGTTTGATAATCCACCACAGTATGGACTCCAATGCAAAGTGAATCTGGCGTCATTTTGGGATTACGGACATGTTTACTGCGGTGCCGCGTCACCTGTTCCACCGGAGACAGGCTATTTCAAGTCAAGTGCTAGAACGAATGATTTCAGCGTGAGCAGATAATGTCTCAGTGGAATTGCGATAGTCTCCGTAGCGGCCAACATACGACAATTCAAATCCCTGTGGTGAACGTGTGACGTGGTAGATCAACTTCAGTTGGACATCAGCATTGAATGTTTGTCCCCAGTTGATTTAATGGGCTTAGACTGCGCATTTAGTCTTGGAATTGCACGTTTAGAAGTGATCGATACGTGAGCCTCGGCTATTGGATGCGGACGAGTGATGCATTTTGTACACAGTGTCTTTCAGAATGGGATATTTAAATATTCAAAGGTATTTACTGATGAACTATTGTTCCGTTGAAGTGGAACTGTGTGAAAACCGCGTTTCTGATGCATCAACATTCCATCTAGTTTGCTCCAATTCGACGTCAAAATAACCCCAAGCTTATGGGTTGGGCGGGGTCCGGTAGAATATGGATTATCGGGCGTTTTCTTCCTTGGTGCAATCGTTACAGACAACACTTCTATTATCTTAATCTAGGACAATCCCGTCTTTAAATGCCGCAGCAGAATTTTGTGCCAGTTCTAGAACAGTTGAGAGTATTCGAACATGCTTGATTTCAATAGGATAGCGCAAAACCACGTCATTCATGTATGTGAGAATATCTGGATGAAACGTTCGGTCGACAATGGATCAGTGGCGATGGTCTAGAGGATTGGCTGCCATAATCTCCTGAAGTTACTCTATCAGACTATTTCTTCGGGTTACTCTGTCTACAAAGACCATCCACGAACCTGGATGAACTGAAAATGCCAGTAATTTTAGGAGGCAGTGCAACCTTTAGTACTACTTTTTAGCTTGTACTAACATCATTCTAGAAAAAAAGCTTTCGTATAAACACATCACGGACATCTTTCCTAGCAACTCTGGTATGTGTATGCTTCGTATACTGCGACAACGAAACGTGGTTCAACGAGGCATAATCTTCATTGTTCATCTCAAATTCTCGTGCTATTCGTGAGTTTGTGATTAGGAGTTCTCGTCACAACGCAACGAGGTTTTCGTTTAAGCGTCCCGTACACTTTCGTCTAGTTCCGTACGCTTGGCTGACGTATTCCACCATGAATTGTAGACTGCCAACTCCCGCCCGCTGGACCAATTTTGCTCGGTACTGTCTCGCTTGATCTCTTGTGCTGTCTGTGATCCACTTGCTTTGAGCTTTGATTACATCCCGCAGCTGCTTGCGACAGTTCACTGAACATTGCAATAGTCGCGTCTCTAGCTTGGTCACTCTTCACACTAATGCTTCTACTAACGCGTGGTTCGGGAGAGTTGAAAACCTAATGGAAACCCAAATGTGCAAAATCAGGGCTTCGGTCGGATTCAAACCAGCGGCAGAAACATCGCGCTCAAAACCGGCGGGTGTTGTACCGACTGAGCTACAAGGCCACTGATTAGTGACACAAGTTCATTGCTGAACAGTGGTGTTGGCGGATACCAGTGTGAAAAGTGCTTGGGAAATCCTGCCGGACCAGTCGATCCTCTTGGATCATTTGGTGGATTCCATATGAGACAATGAGATGGATGGGCAACAGAGTCCAAATGTGAAATTTCCGAGCTCCTGAAGTGACTTTGTAGCCCAGTTGATAGGGCGCTTGACACTAATGCTTTCATCTGCTTTTTCTTTTGCACGAAAATAGTACTGATTTGACGGAAGAACGTAGTATCTCTAAGTGATGTTGATACGAGTGTAGTGAGGAGGAGCGATCGTACTATACTACTCACACCACTGCTATTCAGTAGTGGGGCCAGAGCATAGATTTTGACATTGAAGTAGCCGCAGGAAAATAAAGAAGAAACATCGGAGTGCAGCATCGCATGAAATGGTTCTTGGTACGTAAAGGAACTGAGCATTGGCGTCTGTGGCAACCGTGACGTTCTGGGCCCAGTACCGTACGCAGATGAGTGTTTTTGTCATGTTGAAACGCATAACCCACGTGTTGGTTTCCTGAATAAATAACCCTTGCGCCATCCGCGTTCTTGGCTCACAACACAAGGTATTTTTAGTGGATTCGATCAGTTCCTGATCTAAGTAGAGGATGTTAGCAAACTTATAGGCAAATACTAATTCACTGGGGTGACGTTTTATTTCGTGCGTGGTGATATACTATACAGTGGATTCCATGAGGCGGCGTATTTTAACCTTATTCAGCCTGGACAAAAATGGCGATAGCTTTTTTAAACACTAGGGGGAAGCGCGAACCACAAAGATTTGGCCATCATTCGCTAATGGGATCCAATAATACATACGTGATACGTGTGATTCACTTGTAAAGTACAAAAGTAAGCTCAATTTTCATTATTTCGTTCTCCTTAGTAGGAATCTATTGTGGTACTTCTTGTCATAAACACTCTGAAGGTTTTTTCAACGTTTCGCAGGAATCAGGTAAAGATAGAACATACTGACATGAAGTACCTACGGCTTAACAACGAGACCAAATAACGGAGAAATATCATAAATCGCCAAACGTTTTGGCAACGCAGTGATACAACGTCACATCTCAGTCTACAAATGCTGCGATAGAACTAGAAACACAGAATAACGTATCATAGTTTTTATTGGAGAATTGTAAGTTTTTGGTTGGTCTTCCATTAATTTGCTGATCTATTGCGTTCGTGGTTGAGGTTTTCAATGTCCATCATTTGATACAGAAATGCTTGTGATACTATACTCTAGTAGGGATATGCTGTACTTTTATTTTGTCCATTTTCATTGATTAGTGCATTCTGGTTCCCAGTCCTACTTTACCTCTCAAATACTGATAAGTTTGTTTGAATGAGTGCTATCTGGACGGGCGTCTGAAAGTTTGGTGACCACTGGCAAAGCGGTCACAAACTCCATCGCGTGGTACAAAGAAGAACTACAGGTTTTGTAGGTCACGCTGATGTGACAGACTCAGCCGTGTGTGCGCCAGCCTTCTCGGGCTGGAACGCCATCAGTGTACCCGTAACGAACCCTCAGTGGACAGGCCGTTAGCTTGCTAGATGTCGATTGCCTAATTCATTTATACATTTTTCACTCATATTAGCCAAGGATCCTCGAGCACTCGGTAAAGCACTCATTTTCCGCTTCAAAAACTTGAATCTAACTGACCTGCTACCTAATAGTGTTCTGTATCTTCAACTTTTTATTTAGTTCCGCGGCCGAAGTGAAAACATTTTTATTCTCGTTATCCTATCCAAATTGTGTCAACCTATATTTCTAAAGTGAAACTTTGCTTTCCGGGCGATTTTAATGCTTGGTTGTCCTCCCACCCCAGATCTTACCGAACTATAAAGGTTTCACTTTCATACTAGCCTACCATCTGGATAACGAGTAGTGGGCTGGTTTTCGATTATTTCCGTTTCCAAGCTTCTCGATTTCTTTCTTTTGGTTCACATTAGAAAAAACACATATGAATGGAACCGCACATGATGCGGTGCGAGCCATTTGTGGTGACGTTCGTGTGCAGGCTCGCATTGATCTCACGTACCACGACAGTCTAGATCGGAAACGGATATCGTTAACAACGGGAAATGTCATAAACAGACACATTTATAAAACTTTTGCATCGGTTCTGGGTATTTCCTTAAAAGGATGGACAGTTTTAGTTACAAACCTCGCAAGATATTATGAATAGTGAATGGCCTTCTGCGTCACACCTGTTTATCTTTTGAATCCTTACTACTGGTCACTTGCAAGTACACCGAAATATTTTGAGCATTTGAAGTAGTAAGCGAAAGGTGTCTGGCCAGTTAACGATATGCTTGTGCAAGCATTTGCCGGGTTTGATACTCAGCGCAGTTCGATTAACATAACAAGGGGATGGGGGAGTGATAACGTAGAAGGAAAAGTCCAGTGCAGTCGCCCCCCTGCCTCTACGAGCGTTTATCAAAAAGAGACTCGAGTGTGATAAAATTCCAAACATACCCAAACTAATGACCGGAACAACGTACCCTCACATACACTACGTACCCTACCAGTTGAGCTGCGAGGAAGTGGTGAGACCCTAGGAATGTCAGATATGGAGTATGTTACCCATCCATCTTACCGTCACAAAGAATCCATCAAGTGATTCAAGGGACAGATTGCCCTAGTGGGTAACTGACTTCAACTGTGAAAACTTGTGATCTCCATGCGTCGCTCCGTAGCTCCGCTGGTGAACCACTTGACGCTTGAGGACATGATATTAAAGACTCTGGTCCGAGTCCAGCTGAAACCCAGATTTGTCACAATATGGCCTCCTCTAAAGTGAAAAGGCTGCCACACTAATTACCATTTAAATAATTTCCGTTACGTTGACTCGTTGGTCAGGTTTGTGCACTGCATCGATCCAGAGGGCAATGCTCACCAATGTTTTGGTCCCACCATGTGCAGCCCACGCAAAACATTCCAAAGGGGAGCAGTCATGCAGATAGCACTGGAACTCATAGGGGTGTACATCGCACCACCAACCGCGTGGGGACGTTTAGATAGTAAGGCACTATCTCATGGACATCCAGCAGAACTATTTTCACTGGGGGCGGTACTGCTTTTCCTCGTATATGGAGAGGGAACAGAAAGAATATCCTCAAACAGACAGCACACCGATCGCTCAAAGGTTGACCGCAGTTACCCACGTGCTGTACAGTACTTTCGAAGAACTATTGCTTGCCTTCAAAAACCTGACTTAACTTCGATTACTTATACTGCAAGCAGCAGTGTCAGGAGCAAATATCAGCGCTTTAATCACTGCGACCCCGGACTCATGAATAACTGGCTGTGGATGGGGTCTCCCAAGAAAACTTTATCTCCTGTTGCCTTACAGGTTAGACTGAGTCAGAAACTTGGGATGGGGTTCCTCAAGTCAGTACACTTCCGTGGCATAAATGGCCGGGAATTATCAGAAGTTGCCGTTGTCCTGACAGACCAGTTAGCTCACTTTCACCTTTTTCCGCCTCTGCTCCTGATTTTCATCTCTGCCAGTCCAGACAAATGCCAACGACGCTTTCGATGTCTACACTCTCCGACAAATAGATCGACAAGCTGCTTTAGCGAGTAATCTTGCAGGACTGGAAATGGAATTTGCTGTATTTCTGATACGCGCTCAACACTGCTCTTCACTTGAATTCGCTCTTGGATGATGCCATAGGTCAGCGGTCCTTTCCTAGGGTATCTGGTGACGATGACGCCGGATCCCGCCGTCAAGCTGGAATGGGGGCTGTACCGAACTCTAAGACAGAGCAGAACATGCTTGACTGGATCTCAATGAATGGCCGTCCAAGTGCCATTAGACTTAGCACTCCGGTTCAAGTTCGTCTGACCAGAAAGGCATTGTTTATTCGTCATATCTACATGTGCTCCATAGACAGTAGTGCAGATGCCGTCAAGAACGCCTTCGATAATGTCCTGAGACAAGCTAAGTGCTCGGACAGCGTAGTGCTTGCTGACTGTATATACGCATCATTTAGTGGTTTTATTCCAAGTACGAAGCGACTAGACTGTGGGTTCGGTGTTTGTAAACGACGCAGTGACAATGGAAAACGGCTGTTACAATTATGCGCATCTCACGGAATCCATATATCGCGTAGCGCATTTCAGCACAAACGACGGCAAAGCTTCATGTGGATACTGTCCTACGCAACTCACTCATGGTCACCAATTGCCCATATCACCGTCAGCTACCGGTGGCACCACTGCGTTAAGGATTTGCGTTCATTTTGAGGTATTCACCTTAACTCACATTACGTTCGTTTTGTTTTAATTTGATTTGAGGTAACCTGCTCACTAACATAAAGCAGTCCGTTGAAAATTGGCCGATGATAATGGTATAAGAAACACCCATCTGACCTCACTGACGGTCAAATTGCCCGGGTCACAACAGTGGAGTGATCCATAGAAGCATCGGGCAAAAACCCTAACGGCTACGAGAACTTCATGCGAAGAGATCTAACCCAGAGGGACACAGCAGATACGATAGTAGATTTGTAATGATTCGACAGAACCTATGAACAAATTTCGATTGAACCCTTTGACTTCGACTACAACAAAGAACGACGTGAGCTGAACCGCAAACTTACGAGGGGTTTGGGCAAATACCATGAGGTTTCCTTCTCCGAGCTAGTCAAAAGGACAGTGGAAGCATTTTTAAGGGCTTGCCGGATGCTGTTTTCCATGAACTGTGGTTGCATTGAAAGTCAACAAGGTGCTAGTGAAACCATGTATGAAATAGATGGCTCATGAATTTAAATTTTTCCGCAGCGACTTGGTGCTTTGAAGAACAGTTCAACTGGTCATGGACATGACAGGGGGTTGTACTCAATGGCGAGCTTGTATTCGCAAGGCTGTTGACACTTCTTTATGGGGCCGCACCGTTTCCCTTTCTTCTTTCGTTTACATTTGCAATTGTTTATTATTCTGTTACTTTGTAGATTGTTACCAGAACCAATGGCAGTCCGAATCATAGTGCACGCAGGTACATCTCAAAGCTGAAAAGTATGTTCAGCAGTGACGACATTGGATAGTAGCATTAACTTATTGAGAAATCCCGTCGAGCCAATCTATTCCATTTAAGTTGACATTTAGGTAACAGCCAAAATTTTGATTGCTGCCTAAATGCCAAGTCCGGCGAACAATTCAATACCTGAACTGTTGATCCGAGCTACAAACACAGGCACTAATCCTAACAATCCTAATCCCGGAATCTTTTAGTAGATTCTATACTTAACAACGGGATTGACGGATGATTAAGCTCAACTGTGACACGTCTGAGTACTCACTATCAATTTGTAACAGCCGGAATAGCACTTAACGCGTGGTGGTATGTTAGTACTGTTGTAGGTTCGAGTCCGGTCTAACCCTGGAGCTGTTACAGTTGAGTATCTACTGATCTAAGAAATCCGTCACATTGCAGGTCAGTAATATAGAAGTGTTCGACATGGAAGTCTTCGCCAGTCGTCCGCTTTCTCGTGCACTAACCTATTTAGAACAGTGATGATTGCTCTCCAAGGAGAACAACTTTTGTTTATCAATCAGCAGTAGAACGTTTGATGTGGATACATTCTTCGTGAACGGTACGTATGTATTTCAATCGGTCTTTCAGGACACCTTTTTATGTACCTATTTACAAACGATTAGTTATCGTGGTCTTCGACAAGTCTGTGATTGGCTGCACAGATCCTTCATTGTCGGTTTACCACACGTCTTGCAGCCTCTGTTACTGTTTCACATGAACACCTTCATGCTAAGGAATGCCTAGCTTTTTGATATCTTCAATCACAAATGCAACACAGGCTAATGAATGTGTGTTATCAATAAGTCGGTGAAATAGGTAAAATACGATATGGGGAACAGTGAGGCAGATGGATACAGTGGAACGGGTGGACATGCAAGCCAGCAAATGACACTGATGCACCGAACGTGGATGGGCAAACGTCACGTACTGCCCGGGCCATGTTTCCAAGCTGCTCGGAGTCTGGAACAACATGAGCAATTGCGCCTGGATGTCCACTCATCATTGTCATCATCACAACGGTCATCAGCCTGACCAGAGATACTGTAGCTCGCACCTCCCCACAATTCAAATGCACGGAAAACCCTAGAAGATAACTGTGAAGAAGTGAGCCAAATGTTTTTCGCAGGTAGGCAGTTTGCCTTATAATCGGATACAGTTCACGAACCAAAAGGCTTGCGATGAGGGCGTCTAGTATAGGCGTAAAGTGTCTTATTAATAAAATATGGACAGCCTATGTGCTGCGCACGAATATTCGATCGTTATGGTTATTTGTTGTGAATATCAGCGTTACAGAACATGGTCTACCTCATGACCAAACTACACGGCTGTGGGGTTGAAATTCAAGAGGATTTCTGACTGCATGCTACTATAAATACGTTTCTGAGCCAGTTTAGTCAGCGTAGGAGGAAACAACCATTCAACGGGGAGTCACGTGTCGTGTTTCTTTTGGCTCGGACCATGTACGAACAATGAATAAGTACCTACCGCAGAGTTATTCCAGCATTTCGAGTAGCAACTGCTCGATAATTACGTCCCAGGACCGTTCTCATTAGACGTGCGTACACTTTTACCTCGTACAACTTGCACATCTGCTCTGTATTCCAAATTTCTCTTTATTCTCACTGTCGGAATTCACTTTTATTTCATCGTTTAACTGTTACATGTTACGCTGACTGTGAAGGAAATAGCGAAATGGTTGCCTCATGAAAGCATGACCGAAGTTCTAGTCTCGGCCGTGACAAAGATATGCACTACAGACGAGTTCAATTGAACCAAAATCCCCCATTACTCACCAGTAACTGATTTATTAGAGAAACGACAACTGTCACTGATATTGACTTCGTAACAAACGTATCCATTTTGCCGTCCCAGCAGAAGGAGATGAGATTGACACTTACTGATCGATACTCTTTTGTCCTGGCTAGAAGATAAATGAAAGACAAGAAACAATAGCCTAGAACCCTAAACCAGAAGAACAGTGATCCAAACGGGCCGTAGTCGTGTTCGAGATCATGTTTGTCTATAACAAAAGCCAGCATTCTGAAAAGTGAGATCAAAAGACTCGTATCGGTTTGGTCATGCCTCACCGACTGCGTTGGTATTAATCGTCCAACTGCTATTTTTTACTAACGTTTTTGACAATAGTCGTACGCTTATCAATCTACTCAATGCAGGGCCTCACCGAAAAACTGAACTTCTCGTTTTCGAGTGTAAGCAGGCCAGTGTGATCGAAACGTGCTATCCATAGACGGAAAGTCGATAGCACACTGACTAATATGGACGCAATGTCCCCTAGGTCTCCAGTTTTTCTATCACGATACCCACAAGGTTTTTGACTTAAGATTAAAGGTGAACAATCACCTGGGGGTATATCTGTAGATGTTTTCTGTCGACAGACAGTGTGACAACCTACAACCCCGTACAAAGCAACGTATTTTTTCAGGGGAACGTCTTTTTTTCAAAAGCCATTGAAACACAGAACCTAACGCTCCCGTACATAATATTTAGACAAAAATAAGTCACACTGATAAGCGTAGATATTGTTCATAGGGAAAAGATTTCACTTTTAACCCACTGACATTGTGGAAGACTCACTTATATTGGTTGAATCGTACTGCGCTCAACATTAAACGAATGATGTTGAATCGGAGAAACACTCATAAGTAATAGGCCAATTCACCAATGGTGAAACCACTGTACACTCCTGGCACCCGAATTCCTGGAAAGGCTAGGAACGACCTCGGTCAAGGAAGTACACAAGTGTCTATACTATTGAGGATCAAACAGTCAAACCACTTTCATGAAATTAAGTTACTGTTAACGAAAGTTTTGCATTCTGACTTCCCGTCCAAGGTATGGTGCTGTACCAACATGTCAACGATATGATAAGCTTTACCAAAAAAAACACGTAAAGGACTTTGGTGGCCTGATACATCTTTTATCCACGAAAGGAAGCCTATCACATGGTTATATGCATTGTGGATACTACCTCTGGTCTAAAAAAATCGGTAAGTTATCCACAATTTTTCGCAGTAAATTTGGCGTCATTCTTCACGTTTCGTTTTTTTCAAACTGGACAAGTCTGCAATGACTGCGATCGGATGCGGAAGACCCTATTTGGTTACACATTCTCGACAGGAGTGCTTCGCGAAACAGACTTAAACAACATACACCGGCGTCCGCAGTATATCATTTTCGTTAGCCGCGTTTCAAGAGGTTTTTATAATTTTGCTTTCTGAAAAAGCGACGAGATTACGGATTAGGGTGAAATTACAGACCCATCAACAGAAGCAGTGTTTCTTACCAGATTCAATAGGTGCGTACTGCAACCAGCATAAAGGTAATGCCGGAAGATCTTTGATATTTTCGTTAATTTTTGCAATGCATGCAGAGCTGTCGGTGAGAAACGAACTAACACTGCGAAAATACACTTGGAATTTACTCAAACAAGAAGTAGTTTACGGAACTGTTGTCAGTTGGAGGCGTACAATGTCATCGCAAAAAACATCCGTTGAAACCCCAGATGATAACGTTGACGAAGTTAATGACTTGTTGTACGCACACGCTGTTCAGGACACAGCTTGTGAAACAAGGAAAATGAGGCCCATATCGACTTTGAGCAGTACTTGTCTGTCAACAATCGATGAGGCAGAAGAAACAATTCTGAACCATCCCTCTCGTGTTACGTAATTTCAACTAACAAACTTCAAGAAGATTAGAACCACACGAAAGGCTCCACGTTCTTCGTTTGTTTACAGATCACGGCCAGAGTCTAAATGATGTAATAATTTGTAAACACTCAAGTAACTGGAGGTAATCAAATCTTTTAAAAAAAGATAACCGGAGTAAACACCCCTGTCAACTAAAAGAGGCGCAGACGTCAAAGATCATGTGCCTAAGGATACCGACTGACGATAGCGAGAAGTATGCTTTTCATACTGGCAGGAGCCACAGTTTTTGTTTCGGATACTTTTCTTCTTGCGCAGTGTGATGGAGTTTCAAGATGACGGTCGAGTGATCTAGCGTCACACTAGGTGAGACAGAATAGTGCTCTAACATCTGTGTGGAGGTGCTTGTGATGAGAAGTCACTCGACTCATCGCCTATCCAAACCCCGACACAATAGAAGATATAACAAGGACCAATCCAAACGTCGCGTTAAGATACCACATCAGGATTGGACGAACAGCTTCAATGTTACATCTTCCGTTATTCGCCAAGTTCTTTGTTCTGTATTGCACCAATCAGCTTACAGTTTGTGACTTGCACGTCATTGAGATCAGCCAATGAAAGACTGATTTCTTCAATACTGATGTACATCTATAAATGCGAATTCTTGTCTCATGAATAACACTGCTTACTGCAACCAGTCCGAGGTCTTCTCCTTATTACTTACGTGGGAGGTTTCAATTCAAGTACGATTTCGAGGGCTATTCGAAGTCCTTGATTTCGAGTACTACAGAGCTTGTGTGGAACAATATTAAACACAAGCCACGCAGTTTATATTCAACCTTTCTGCGCGCCAGAACGACCGTCTTGGCGACAAAGTAAATAAAGAATAACAAGCTGGAATCCGTAAAAGGAAATAAACCTAAAAATCGTTAAAAATGGCAATCTCGATCAATGGAAGATACACAACATTCACAACTTCACTGACGTGAATAATGCAGGGTACATTCATATGATCCAAGATTTAGCAACCAAAGTGGTTAGTCGTGTGCACAGCTAATTTGATATCAGGAAATTCTTCACAATAACATTTATATGGTCTAGCATTGCCACTGCAAGGACGAACCATGCACGTTACGAACCAGGACTGACTACACTTCATTTTTTTAAAATGAAAACCAACTCACTCCTTTCCGCAATTCGGAGTGGGCCGCACGCTCAATGTTACGGCAACGCGGTATCAATTACATTACGGCGGCTCGTGTAAACCAACCAAACTTCGCGGACCATTATACTAAGTTGTGGGCTTGAAATATTTCAAGTTCGTATGGTTTGCGATCTTAGCCAATTGCTGAAACAGTGATCCAGTTGGCTCACCTGTTCGTCAATGCCCATGATCCATTTTACGTCAGGGGTGTGTTTGAAGCACCGATTTGTTGTTCAATTTCACAGCGGCATTCGTGAAATTCTATCGAAGGTGCATATTTTAGGACGAAAGCACACGTTGACGACACGTGTTCTAATCTCGACCGTACGACATATTCAGTTAGAGCCCTCGAATTAGCCGGCGGTGTATCCTCATGCGCCGTTTCCACTTTATCTGAATAGTGTAACAACAAAGGCATGAAAGCAAAAACATTCCCCTGGCCAGAGTTGAATAACTTGATGATGTGCAACCCACAAGTGACTTCGTGTATCACATAGCGGCAAGCAGAGATGTGAGTTCAATTTCATAAGAGTCCTTAATAAATGTTTTACATGTTCGCGATACGCACACACTGTAAATCGGGGGTGCAGCCAGGCTCAATTCGTATGATAACAACTCGCCAATGTACCAACGGCTCCAAACCCTTGGCAAACACACCAAATCGGGATCAGAATGAAGTGATGAACAAGACACCAAGTACTGAATAGAACACTGGCCAAAAATTCAGGCTGTTTTGAATAAAAAGCACGTTTGTTGATCTTGGTCAAACCGTTCAAGTATTATTACGTAGTTTACCATAATGTCAATGTCGTCATTAAACCCGAAGAGTAAGTTACCAGTCCACGACCAATTAATGCTCATGTATAAGTTTTCACGTTACTGTTACACAGCAGATGGCTAATGAATATCGTCCGATCTGGGACGAAACCGGTTGTGGAAAAGCAACCATAAATCTCATCGACATCAATTGTTGCGCGGATATCACAAAGCATTCCAAGTTGTTTACAGATTTATCATTAATTAGTCTGAGGCAGTTAGACAGCGAATTACAACGGTAACTGAATCCAACACGACAAGACGACGTAGCTTTGAGAACCTTCGCGACCTCAAACCAATCACAACCACTCATGATCGACACAATATTTGAATCCGACCAGGTCACGTAACATTCAGCCAACGTCCGCTTCAATTCTAACCAAAGATGTGGACTCCAGCGTTCACTTACGATCTGATGTTTAATAGATTTCGCATTTTGTCGCAAGATGGTCTTTGATTAAACTTAGTATTTGAGTTGACTTGGGAAAGAATGACCAAAAGTAATTGTTCGTTGCATCGTTACCTCTTTCAATGGGAACGTCCCCGCACAATTCACTAATTCGCAGGAATCTTAGAAAAACGCTGAGAATCACATTAGGTAATAAAAAACAGGAAGATTTATTGCTCAAGTACAGATAACCGAAAATAGACATTGGGGAAAAATAGATACAAAAGTAGTAAAATCTGCAAATCATGACTAATCGCACAATGATAGTTGCTCAAGAGGGCACATATTTCCAACGATTTTGTCTAAAAGTGTGCACACACGATGTACAACACAGGTGGCATATAAATGATGGGAGATTGTCACGATCACAACAAAGTGTATAGGATCGTGGAAATGAAAGAATGACGCGCTCAGGCTGAATACCACAAAATTTTCGACAACACAGGCAGCGACGAAACACTGCGAATTGAACGTACAAACGCCATGGGAGACGGGCTTGAAGAAAGTCCAGACTGTCAATGAGAGGAAGCAATAAATACGTTTGTATAGTAAGTAAGAAATGGACATAATTAAAACTGGCAAAATAATCCACCAATAAGTGATCAACCAACGTAGCTCATAAGACGACACGTAATAAGTGCTTTGTAGAACGTTCAATGGGAAAATCTAAAACAGGCGCAAACGCACACGTCCCAGAGAAACAGGCGTCCTCAACGTGTTGACAGGCATTATCGGGCATTCTGTCGACAATGGACGGGATAAACAGCGACAGTTAGATACACACCTGAGCGACAGCAAATGAACGGATGAAATCTCAAATACACCACGCAAAATAGTCATGGCTCGGTGATGTTACCAACAATAGATGTCTGGCGTACAACCCGGCCGCGTCTAACCGACGTCTTGAAGCGTGCACCAGGGCAACAAACGGACATATTTGGCAAAGGGGTTTAGGTGTGACACCCCATTAATCTTTTTGGGATACTTGTCTTGTATGCAATGATTACGGCACATCCATGGACACATTCTTCGCTATCAGTTTGCAATCAGAAGCACCAACGCGATTAAGCAAGCCGTTGTCGAACCGCTGGCAAACCGGACTACATCGAAGATAGTGTAGGCATAAAAGGCAACTTCACCAACATTTATTTACCAGGTGTGAGCCGAAGGTGAAGGTCTGTAAAGCGACGTTCAATGTGTACTTGACTGCTACAAGCAAATGACCTATGGTCACGACTAAAATATTGTCCTTTTATATGGTAAAGCAATACATGTAGACATGATGGCGCAACAGTGGCAGTGTCACTGCCTGGATTACGCGGTTGCTATCCTGCAAACTGAACCGAACAGAGAAGAGTGTGGTCCAACATAACTCAACATGATCAAATTCAGATAGATAGGTAAGCAGATATGCACACACACAGATCGAACTAGTTACCCGAAGGTCTACAAGTCTAAAATACCTTCGGTGAAGTGAAAGTATCAATTCTAAAACGCCATCAGAAGCACCTACACCTACAGTCTGTACAGTCCTAGAGAAGTCAGTTTGCGAACAAACACGATACTTGTAAGGAGTGTGTTACGCCCCTTACCCGCCCCGTCCAGTTCGATCAGTACTCACATGTATCAACATGTTATCCTAGTTCGCAATCACATAAGCGAAACATGTATAGTGCGAATGTTTTGTGTCGACCCAAATCAAACGGCCTTCACATCCTGCAAATATCACTTTTCAGGATGAAGCAGCTTTGTAAAGAACAAAGCACCCCGATCAAGGCAACGTTTTTGAACGGGTTAGTCTCGTTAACGCAACAAGTTGCTTTCATCACGGCACCCACATATGGATAATATGGTGAAGTAAGACACGTTAACAGAAAGTGGAACGACACGGCACAAGTACAAGGTCACAACACTGGGAGAACACGACGTGCCTCCGATTGCGTGGGAATTTTGTTGGCTTTCGATCATTCTTCGAATAATTTGGAAATTTGTGTCGTTCATGAATGTCGGTATTTATTATTCATCATTTGGCGGAAAAAATCATCGTGACGACACAATCCGTTAGGGTCATGTCGCATTTTTGCCTTGACCATTTGCACTCAGCGGCGCATGCTGATTTCCAGTCCAGCATTGCTTTTCAAGCGTTGAAAGGTTTACATAGACGTGTGGGAACAACTAGGTGTCATCGATCGTCGGCTGTGGTGGCCAAACCACCGTGACGATGGGACTGGGCGACTTGACCTAAAATTCGCGTACGTCCCTGTGCTAACTAGTCTAGCTGTGATTACGAAGGCGTGCTTACGGGGTTCATTAAGTCGACTCGATGAGGAGGTCCGTTTCTGGACAATGCCTTGAGATTGGAATCCGGATTTTGTATCTGGGCGCATACTTTCGAGGATGAACGATACATACCATATCCGGTTTCCGTTCAACGGCACTTTTTACACACAAACGGAAGTACGGGAGAGAAAGCAGTCGCAACGAGTCTAGAACTTTAAGCAGAGTGATGCTTTGTGCATCTTGATGACCTATTTGGCTGAACTAGACGATGTAACGATCACGCCGACAGTCATTCACATAAGACAAGCTCACAGATAGAAGGTTGACAAGCCGCAGTCTCCTGATATTTCAGGTTGTGTTGCAAGAAGGTTGACGACTTTTCCTAGAAAAGGTAACAGTTTTGGTAAACTGCCACCCACTCGCTGCGTTGCGGTCCATGCTTTTGAAGCATTGGCTTCTGTTAGGGATCCTAATTGTTCTCCTGTCTAGGAATCGACGTCCTGGCAGTATCTCAGCCCACATACAACCATGAATATTCACAACAATAAATCCATACTGCATCGGCCGTCTCGCAGTATGAACCGGATCGCCCTGCATGCCGAATACGGCAGGGTGGATAAAAAAAACATACTACCGCTCACTCCTTTACCGCTGTCATCAAATTTGGCCCTAAGGACTCTGTCGATCCCATTTTAGTAATTACTGTAGGGGTCCATAACAGACAACTTATTTTAATAGCAGTGTCCAAGTAAATTCAATCTCATCACCCTAGGCCCTTGCTTAGATATAGAATGCGAATTATTATAGGTATTTTTCAATGTTCGCACTGTAAAACGTAGCTCAACAGGCCGCCCTTGCACGAAAGTTAGATTAGGTGAACGTGTCCGCTGCATTTAAGAGACTAGAATCCATGACAGTAGTCAACGTATGGAACTAACAGCACCCGCATTGTCTACCCGATACTGGTTATACACTTCGGGTGACTCCACAGATCGCCACTACCGGTCGCTCTGGAGTAGGTATTGTTAACAGTAGACTTTGTGCCGTCTCGCTTGGCAGGTTCTACTGAGGCCAACTCTAGACAAAAAACCGTCAGAAATCTTTTCATTCTGTCTGCTTATGCTCCAGATGACTGTAGTGACGTCGGCGTCAAGGACGCCTTTTACTCGGATCTGGCCGCTCTCCTTCGGTCGACACGTGGCTCTGATATAGTCGTTCTGGCCGGAGATATGAATGCCCAGGTCGGCCGCCTTGGTGAAGCCGAATCTCGTTTAGGTGGTAGGTTTGGGATAGCATCACATCGCTCGGATAATGGCGGATGACTGTTGCAACTGTGTGCTGAGCACAAACTACTTGTAGCCAGCATTAGTTCCAAGCATCGTGCTCCCCCTTTCTCCGAATCAGGCCTGGTCTCAGATAGACCACATAGCCGTTAGTTATAGGTGGCGGGGTTCCATTCAGGACTGTCGTTCTTATTGGAGCACATACTTGGATTCAGATCATGCGTTGGTACGTTGTCGTTTCGTTCTTACTTTTGCTGGGCAACGACCCCACCGACAGCAACGGCTAGCTGTTGAGAAACTGGCTTTACCATCGGTAAAGCATAAGCTTCAAACTAGCTTAGGAAGCGAATTTAGCGGTTCTCACCCCGAAGCTCCTAACAACTGCTGGACCCAAACTTTACAAGCCATTCACGAAGCAGGTACTTTAGAATGTGTCACATTGGTTCGTGGGGATACAGAAACATCCGATTTCAGAGTTGTTCAGAAAGAACATACCTCCTGGCAGTTCACATAACAAGTTTGGGAAAGATATCCGTAGGTGGTTGACCATGAAAACATGGTTAATGGAGAAAGTTAGGGAAATGACAACACATTTTGTTTAAGAAAACACTGACAGACTCTTACTGGTGAAAAACTTACTTATAATCAAAAGATAGTAACGCCAATAAAAATACTTACGTAAAACAAGTAAACAAAAGTGTACCAAATATAAGCGAATAACGAACTAGATAACGAAATGTTTGGACATATCAAAAACCTGATTGCAAAGTAGAAATAGTTGTTGTGGGTCACTGACCGAACCAGTGGAAGCTTGCGAAGTGCGACAAACGGATGGGTTGGTGTAAGAGCAATCCTTGACTTGTAATTCCTTTGGTGGGTGAGGTTGTACAAGTCTCGGACATAAAAATCCCCTCGGTGCGACCACGTACCGTTTACCTCGTGTATTTGAATCCGGAAAAGATGTGTTGTGTTATTATCGTTTCAGACTTCTAATGACGTGATGGCTTATCGGTTTGACAGTTTTCGCGACCAATGACAGTCCCAAACCATGAGCAGCATAATGTTTATGTGTGGGCGGTGAATGCGAGAGAGGACGTTACAGACACCCGCTGTGTCGGACGAGCTGGACCAGCCAGCCATGTCAGACACACAAAGAACGAACAGAGCTGTTTATCACATCAATCATCATCATCATCATAGACAGCAATACATCAGTGGTTCACACTGATGCTTGACTGCCACACAACCACGAAGAACAAAGAAAAAGAAAAAAAAACTTATATAGGAAGAAAGAAGAAAAAGAGGAGGGGAGGGGAAGTGGACCTAACTACTAAAAATAGCTACGTCTATATTCAAACATACAACATCAAGGACGGTCGCCTGGGACCGGTGGCACGGATCAGCTTAAACAGTTTACCGATGTTCCCTGAGGCAAATGCGGTTTCCATTTCCTTAACTTTTCCACTAACCAAGCCTCACGATCAGCCTTTAGACTACGTTTCAGTTTCCTACGGATATCTCTTCTAGACTTGTTATGTGAACTACCAGGAGGAACCTTCCGTCTGGCTTCTAACAACTCCAGGGATTTCTCTGAAATCCAATGTTTGTTTACCCCATGTACCCCTGTGCCGCATGCTACAGTACCTGCTTTCTGAATGGCCTGTGAGATTTGAGTCCAGCAGCTATTAGGGTCTTCGGAGTGAGTACCACTAAGGCAGCTTTCTAAGCTGGTTTGGTAATTATGCCTAACCGATGGTAAAGCCAGTTTCTCAACAGCTAACCGTTGCTGTCGGTGGGGTCGTTGCCCAGCAAAAGTAAGAAAAACGCAACGTACCAACGCATGATCTGAATCCAAGTACGTGCTCCAATAAGAACGACAGTCTTGAATGGAACCCCGCCACCTATAACTAACGGCTATGTGGTCTATCTGAGACCAGGCCTGATTCGGAGAAGGCGGGCGCCAAGTATAGCATTGACGTGCACGATGCCTAAAACCAGTACTGGCTAAAAATAGATTATGCTCAGCGCACAGCTGCAACAATCGCCCACCATTATCTGATCGATGTGATGCTATCCCAAACCTACCACCTAAACGAGATTCGGCTTCACCAAGGCGACCGACCTGGGCATTCATATCTCCGGCCAAAACGACTATATCAGAGCCACGTGTCGACCGAAGGAGAGTGGCCAGATCCGAGTAAAATGCGTCCTTGACGCCGATGTCACTACAGTCAGTAGGAGCATAAGCAGACACAATGAATAAATTTCTGAAAGTCTTGCGTCTAGAGCTGGTTTTAACAGAACCTGCCAAGCGGACGGCACAAAGTCTACTGTTAACAGGAATCCAATCTACTCAAGTTACCGTTCGAAATGTAGGGTA
>LOND01001351.1:0-18318 GCA_014220965.1 Paragonimus kellicotti | reverse complement strand
TATCATAGACAGCAATACGTCAGATTCACACTGATGCTTGACTGCCACACAACCACGAAGAAAAAAATCCAATGTAGGAGGAGAGGAGAAGAAAGAAGGGGAGGGGAAGGGGACCTATTAAAAAAGCTGCGTCTATATTCAAACATACAACATCAAGGCGCCTACACCTTGCAAACAAAAAACCGAGCTGTAAGGGAAAGTCGAGCGTCGTCAGCAAGACAGCTTAATTACTGCTTTTACTGCCCCGCATCATTAAGTGCGCCCATTTCACAGACAACTCGGCCAAACAACGACAGCATTCACGCCACTGAGCTCGATTAGCCGCCATCTCACCTAATGTCTCAAGCCACCGACTCTGTGAGTCGCGAGGGCCCCAGCCCGGGAGACGAACCCGACCTACAGTAGCCAACCCCTTCGTGAACGATTTCATTTGTCTACGCCAGGTCATCATCTGTTCCACCTCGCACTTGCGCAGTCAGCGCAGGTCCGCAAAAGTGCCGGTGTGGAACGGCTTAGCATGGCATCCTTAGTACGGTGAACCAACATGAGTCTGTGCAAATGTAGCGACTGAACAAGAGAACTCAGTTGACATCAGTGCAAACAGTAAAATGTCACAAAACGTCGAACCGCGTTGATGAATCAAATATGATGTGTAAACGCGATTACTAGTGTAGACATGGACAAAAATGTGTCAGTTATAGGTGTTCCGTCGACAGAACACCCACACTTTTCGAGCTTATCCGTGCTTTCGGTCCCAGACGACCATTTGTCAGTGAAGCTATCCATAAGCCGGATAGCACACTCATTTATAATAAGTCAAGAAGGTTGGGGTGCTGGTTGGAAGACTTTTAGTCAACGTAGCTGGGTGGTGTCATTAAAGACCATAGCTCAGTTGTTTTCACTTGTGTGGACAACGGAGAATATCCCTTCGTGCTGGAGTCACTCCGTAATAGTTCCCAATAACAAGAAATGCGTCAGGGGATCCAGTGAAAAAATAAAGGGGTTAGCTCGACCCAAATCACTACTAAGGTTCTGGCATCCACTATAACTTGTCGATTCACTGCAGCCCATGAGATAAACATAGGGAGAGAACAAACAGGGTTTCGTCTTGGTCGACGAAGTACTTACCATATTTTCACTCTTCACCAAATTCTGAACTAGCGTCATGTGTACCGCCGGCAAACAATTGCCATAACTATGAAGGTGCGTTCGATTCGGTGGATCGATCTACACTTTTAGAGTCGCTTAAACGCAGGGGTGTACCGACCAAGTATGTGAACATACTGTCGGCGCTTTATTCCCATACTTCAGCTCAGGTTAGGGTTTACGGTGAACTGTCTGACAGTTTCAGCACCAGGAGCGGCGTACGTCAAGGCTGTCCCCTTTCACCATTTTTGTTCAATTTCGTCATAGACGAAATAATGGAGGACTGTCTGCGGCACTCAAATGATGCCGGCGTGGACCTCCTACCTGGTGAAAGACTGACTGATCTTGATTATGCTGACGACAAGGTGTTGCCGTTGACAATTTTCAAGTAGCACAGACAATTCCGGAAGTTATTCGCACTCTGCTAAACAGTTCGTAATGCGCTTTGTGGCCTCCAAATGCAACGTGCAAGATTACTGTAATTACGTCGATTTATGTTAGATAATGAAGCCTGTAGAATTTGTTGACCAGTTTGTACGCATGAGGAGCTGCATCAGCAGCGGCGGCGTAAGGAATTAAATAGAAGTGTGTACCTCTAGGGCTAGGGCGATATTTGTTAATCTAGGACACCTCTGACGACAGAGAGTATTTACCTGAAGCTTAAGGGTCGCGTATATCAAACAACAGTGAGGGCTGTATTACTTTACGGCAGCGAAACCTGACCACTCAGAGTAGAAGACGTGAACCGTCTTCAGGTATTTGACCACCGATGTCTGCGTTCGATCGCTCATATCGGGTGGCATCAGCGAGTAAGCAACGAGGAGGGTAGGAAGCGGGTATTTGGTAGTGACTGCCACTCGGATTCTTTTATCCAATCTTCACACTTGCACAAACAAATGGTTAGGCCATGTGCTAAGGATGCTAGGCGAGGCACTAAGGATACCAGCTAGATGACTGTCACACCGGGCACTCTTTGCAAATGCTGCAGCCAACTGGCATAAGGTGTGAACAGATGATGACCTGGAACGGACAAATGAAATCGTTCACGAAGGGGTTGGTCACTGTAGGTCGGGTTCGTCTCCCGGGCTGGGGCCCTCGCGACTCACAGAGTCGGTGGCTTGAGACGTTAGGTGAGATGGCGGCTAATCGAGCTCAGTGGCGTGAATGTTGTCGTTGTTTGGCCGAGTTGTCTGTGAAGTGAGTGCACTTAATGATGCGGGGCAGTGAAAGCCGTCTAGCTGATGACGTCTTGCTTTTACCTACAACTCATCAGTTTGTTTGCAAGGTATAGGCGATTGGATGCTGATTGTTTGAGTCTAGATGTAGCTGTTTTTAGTAGTTAGGTTCTTTCCCCTCCTCTTCTATTTTTATCTCGTCTTGTACCGGGTTTGCCCTTTCCTTCATGGTTGTATGGTAGTTAAGCATAAATGAGAACCACCGATGTATTGCTGTCTATGACGATGATATTGTTTACATATCGCACGCTTGCGGCTTGCTACGCCAGTCTATGTATCTTAGCAAAATAATTTACCCTATGAATGATTGCTTTTTCGATTGTCACTTTCTTTCCTGGGCGCGCCTTGGATGACATACTGGAAAAATCGAACAGAAGCACTGGGGACTTTGAAGGTGAGTCTTCCTTCAAGTCAGGAGAAAGGTTCGCTTCATTTTTCGGCAAACAATATTGAACCAGTTCAATGATGGAGATGATCCACATGTTAAGTTTTTCAGGCGTAAAGTACTGCTGCCGTATTGGGTTGACAGTAATAATGTTGAAAGCATTACAGACAATCCGTTTAAGACAGTTGATCTGCTAACCCACTCCAGTTACGTCATCCTGAAAGGCCACGGACGGATGTCCGAAAGAACAGTAAAAGGACAGGCTACGCTTGCTTATCTTCATTTGTGAAGCCGGAAACATCTAATTATCAATTGGAAGCAAAGCTCGAAACTCTCTGAATGTTTTTCTCACAGTGACGGTTCAAGCCAATCACCTGTAACCTACTCACCTGAAAGCACGCGCACAGGTTTGTGAGGAGTAAGCAAATAGGGTTGGAACAACACTTTGAGTGAAGAATTCGAGAGATGGGTCCACATGGGCAAATCGGTTATTGCACACAGAGATAGTACACTGGGAGAGAAGCGACAATGAGAATGGCAAGCAGGTCAGATGGTTATCGTCTAACTGGAGATTGGTCAGATGTCGTACGTGATGTAAATGTGCGGCGGGCAAGCCACGTAATCCCACATCTGAAGCGAAAAGCAAGAAATACATGAAACAGAATGGTAAATACAGGAATAAATAGCGTGAATGAAAATGGAAGCCGAAAACGTGTGACTCTGTAGATACAGACAAGTTAAAGCAACTGCATCGAATTCGATGCTTGAAGGTAAGACAAATAAAAGCCACTATCAGTGTTACCACATCAACAACAAAAAAGATACATTGGAGATTGAATAGGTTGCCTGACTGTCGTACGACCCGGCGAGAAACGTCCCTAATTAAGAAACCCAGGAGAAACGTAACGTAGTTCATGTCTGGATTCAAACAGCCAATATCAAGGTACCTACACGTTGCCCGTGAATAGTCGAGTCACAAAAGAGAGCAAAATGGCGCGTGCAAGATGGTTTAATTGTGGCTTCTTATTACGTCGGCTGATTAACTGTTCAATCCCCACGAGAACCTCAACGCAACGGCAACATTCATGCCATTGAACCCGACTGGTCACATCCCTTCTGCCGTCTTCATTCAGAGCGTGAGTTGTGATTTCGTACCGCGGAAGACGAAAACGATCCACAATAGTTAATTAAACGGTGTTTATTTCCGTACTTCTTTGTTGTATCGAGGAGTGAGCGTCAAACGTCTAACGTCAGTGAGCTGTGCATTGACGGAGTGCGCGGCGCGGTATACGATAGGAGAATCTTATCAATACACAGCCTAAGCCAGTTAAGTTAGTTAAGCCTGTGCTATCACGCGACAGAGGTCAAGTCTGTGCCGGATACTGTCAGGCTACTAATACCTAGACTGAGACAGTCGTGACAATCAGGCTCCAATACGCGTCGCTGAAATCAATGAACAGGTGCGGTCATTACTGGGTGAGCGAACTTCTGTAATACTTACGAACAAAATCCTGTTTCCCGATTTCCAAGATTGCTCACCCACTGGTTTAACTCAATATGTTAGATCGCGCTGATTGATCTGCTTGCTATGTGGTTCAATGCACAACGTTGGTATACAACTGAGAATAAACAAGCTGTGTGTATTCAGGTCATCCATTTGTGAAGTAGAATGTAATCAACTCTGTATGATCATTTAAGCCAAATGAAATGATTGAAACGTTAGAACTTTCACAGAATGGAAGCTTGGAATGCCTGTCTACATCTGACTCTATGTTGAACGGTAATACGGGGACATAAAGCATAGAAAAAGGCATATGGAAGTGTTAATTTGGGGAATAGTAAGCATCACAGGAGTAAATAACATAATAAAGCGAAGTTACATTAGATTATAAAAGAAGAGAAGCATAACCAGGACATAGGCAGTCAAAAGTGAAACAAGCCTACTTTAACAGACAACCACTCATTAGGACTGACATTGGAAGTAGTGTACTATTTCAAAGTAGTTTAGGAACAGCAACGCGAGCTGCAGGCATTAACGGTAGCCTGTAAGTGAGACTGTCAAGAAAGACTTAGACAGGGTGTTCTAGACTGGAAATACCTTGACAACACAGGCGATTCATCTGGTGTCGCAAATTCAGCAAATGCCGTCGGTGACAGCAATCCGGATAAAGTGTACGAATGTGCCTCAGTGGATATAGCGGTATGCCACAAACCCTACAGTTTCGCTTCTGGAGAGTGATTTCTAAAAAAGACAAGCGACTAGGTACACGCTACGCTGATAAATGGTTAGTTAGCCCACGTATTACTGTAAACTGGCGTAACCTAGTAAATATTACCACCCAACTCGGAGTAAGGCAAACAATGCGGGAAACGAGTCATAAATACACAACCAAATCCCAACGAAACAGCCCCAAAATGCAAACTGAAAGCACACAAAAAACATATTGTCTCAAGAGCTTACGAGATAAATTGACTGAGGTCAAACACTTTAGAATCCAGAAATCATCTGGAAGCCAATCGAGTTTGTTGCGGGATAGGTTTAAAATTTTTAACGATCGAGAAAGCGGAGAATCTTCTGCAATAGAGGGCCACGCAGTGAGCATGTTGTCTTCCAGGCAAAGAACGGACAAACTCAATCGTGCAATTTCAACTGGAATCTGTTCGATTTGATTAGCACCCAAATCCAGGCGACAAAGAGAGGACAATGTTAGCAACCTGGGGTCAAATGTACGCAATTTCAAAGAACGTGCACTAAGTTCCCTCAAACTGGTTGGGAAAGGCTTTCCCAAAGGGTAATCATCTCTTCGTTTGATATGCATTCTTCGAAGGTCCAAAAGCTGAGAACAGGTGCACAATTATGATCAAATGAAGGAGTGCTGATTCACTTACCGACTTAGACATGGAACCGGTCATGCTGATCGACCGTTCGGTCAAAGTGACTCCAGATATTAAATCATTCAACGTTTTCAGGAATTTCGCCAACATATTTGGATCTGCCTAGCAAAACAATCATTTAAATAAATGGAACAGTTGTTAAAATCCGGAACTGCATAACTCGTCATCCAATAAGTATAAAAACAGTGACTGCAAACAGAAGTTAGTATTTAGGTCGCGTACATCTATATCTAGGTCCAAAAGTAGAGATGGCGAGACTTTACTTCATGTACAGCGTAGACATGCAACAAATGTCTGCCTGGCGCGTGGGTGACAGAGTGGGTGGAATTGCGTGCATGCACAGCAAGTCAACACAGAGGAAGAAGATCAGTGATGAATCAGACACTTGCAGCAAACCGTAACAATAGTTTTCATGTCCAGGTGCGCGCATCACAACATGAAGTAGAAAATGGAAACTGAGAGATGTGTAGATTATCAAGACTTGTCAACAGGTCCGGATGAGCATGATTGATCTCTGGACATCAGCTTACACAAGTCATAACATAGGAAGTCCGAAATCGGGACAAGGACTAGTTTGGGAAAACGCAAATCAGTGTACTTACAAACAGTTCGGTGAAACTGAAGAAGCAAATTGTGTGACGCTAACCGGCGTAACATTTCGTACAATATCAAGATACATGTACACACAACTTGACTATTGCAGGCACTCATATAAGATTGATCAACAGTTACATACAACCAACCAGACATTTAAACTGTCGTGTGCGATTAGACTGCCAACTAATGTCGTACTGATTGATACGCACCAGTCCAGACGGGCAAAAGCCTTCCTTCGTTTGACAGAAAGCAAACCAGTTACAGATATTTTCCTGTTTCTTTCAAAAGGTTGGGGACAATAAAGTTAATTACAGAGTATGCAAAAAAAGGCCTGCGAAGTTGCTGATTACCAACAGACCATTGTGTGAATCAGAAATTATTTTTTACGGCAGTACATACGTTTGAATGCATGAACTCCATTCGACATGGGAATCCCATGCGGAACGGAAACAGCACGAGGAAACAACTGCGCATCTAGGACCATAACAAATATACACGAATATCACGGGAAATATGTTCGAATGACCTTTTTCTATTAAGTGGGACTCATTATGAACGGTCTGATACAATGGGTTCGAATAAATAGAATGACTTGTGGTGTTCAAAAACGACACGCTGATAGGAAGAAAAAGGAATTGTGTACATAACCCTTAAATGTAGATTATATTCACTGAGACGTATCAGCGTGCTTGCCCTCTGTAGAAAGCCCAGAAACTTTTAATACCAAGTAATTTATAATACGATATGACATTACATACTCCCGATTAATCATGAATCGGCAGGCCGCCGTTAACTGCAACAGTGACTTCAAATAGCTCAGAGGAGAACCTGTGGAAAGGGATAAAAATTAATAAAACAAAGCAAGGCGGGGGAACTAGAACTGGTAAGAATGCGGACAGGACTTCGATTACGGGCAGTTTTCAGTCTCTTACAGTGTCTCTAGTCAGCAATTTGAGTGATCACGACGACCACAACCCATAATTCTAAATGGAGCGATAAGGCCCTATATTTCGTGACATCGTTGCCTGATGGCCACGCAGTTCTACCCAAATGTCAGTGATCTCAGAAAAAATGTTCCGTTGGAAAAGCGCTCCAGTGGCATGCGAAGTAGGTGGTCTGCCAAAGCAGACTGCGCGACATAATTAGTCGGCCAACTGATCGTGTAACCAAGGGGTCCAGAAATGTGCGCTGACGACTAGACGCGTTGTTCAAGCAACCATCGCACTTGATGAGGGCCAACTGGCGGAGACAACGATGGTCAAACACAGCAAGTCTGTTGATATCTTCCTTGCGAACAGGCCACGTTTCCGAACCATAGAGCAAAACAGAACGTACACAAGCATTATATACTCTTCCTTTCAGCGACAATCGAACGTCTTTTCGACGCCACAGATGACGCAGGTTGGCAAAGGCAACTCGTGCCTTTGCTATCCTCGCTGATATCTCATCAGCAATATTACAAGCTGACGAGATAGTGTTATCCAAGTATGTGAACACGTCTACAGTCCCTAGTGAACTGCTTGCAGCAAAACACGTAGGAGCAGGGATGTCTCGGCCTGAGAGCGGCATCCAGCGAAAAGCATTCCTTGCAAGCCAGTTCGGTCTGCATCTCTTCGGTAGAGGGGCTAAACAAGACAATATCATTCACATACTCCATATTTGTTAACCTAGTGTTGTAAAACATGCGCCTTCGTTTGTGAGTAGTATAGTGCGTACATTCGGAACTAAAAGGCAGATCTCAACGCCAGGAAGACGAGGACCAGAAACGATTATTAGAACCGTGTGTATGTACTGTGTGGGACGTAGCACAAAGGCAAATGACGATTCACTGTTTCCCGACAGGAGCGGATGCACGTCAGTCATGCAACTTAGTGTACGTGTTTGTTTTCACATACCTTGTAAAGGATTTCGTGCAATGAACAACTTCCCAGACCAAGCATCTTCTGCGATCCCAGAAAGTCGTGCCATAACCAAGTCAAATGGTATGTGATCGAATTGGCAGTATTTTTCGCCCACAATGAGTGCGGTTTTCTAAGTGCAGCTACATCCGCTGCCAGCTGCTCCATTGTCTTCTGCATTTCTTCTAGTGTCTTCTTGTCCGTATTGTCGTTCGCATCCACTGAGGCCACGGACATTACTCCCAACTCCCGCGTCACCTTCGCAAGCTCATCAAGGTCTTATCCGCCGGATGATATGTGCCATGCGGACTCGGTCATGAATATGTAAAGTGATTCTTGCTTTTGCTAACTAACGATACTTCACTTTTGTACAACAACGCTTTTACATCACTTTTGCATGCTGTTCAAATTGACAAAAGTGACCTTACAATTACAATACAAATTGGTGCACACTGATTTGCTTCCATCTGCTTCTGAAAGCGCTCGATGATACTACACGAATTCTTCACCTAAATGTTTGGCTCCGTCATACTACGAACATTGTCTTGGCTCATATAGCACTTCAGCATTCCAAGTTAACTCCGTAACACTCTTGCTTCTCGGACGCTGGCATTCCGGGATATTATCATCCCAAATGCTTGTGAATATCTGCTGTGAATCAAATTCCTGGATTACCGTAACCATCAGATAGCCTAGTGAGGCACGCCTGCATTCATTTCGGCTACTCAGTAATTCGTACCTGACCATTACAAACCGCCATCGGCAGACCTTCAACAAACTGCCCCACCAACAACTGTTGACATGACTCTCGATTCAATTCTGGTAATGCTCTGTCCAGTAACCTTTGCAATGACGGCGAACAGGGAGGGATCTGATTCTTATTCAAACCTAGCCATCATGAACTGCCGCATGGTCTCCTGGCGGTCGGCCGGGCTGTCAAACGCAGCCACCAGCGCCTCCTTCGCAGCGGCCCACTCCATCTTCGCAGGGCCTCTTCGCGCTGCGTCCAGCACTGTCCTTACCCTGCTCTTCATCAGCGTTCGCCCGGCAACCAGTTTCCTACGATCCAGTCTTGACTGCGATCACCCCGGCCAAGCTCTGTGAGTCCCCTATGAACGCACAAATGTCTTCATCTTCGAACGACTGTGGTCACGGTATCTTTATCCGCAAAAGAAGCCTGGTCTGTGGAGTTGTTCATTGCACGAAATCCTTTACAAGGTATGTGAAAACAAACACGTACACTAAGTTGCATGACTGACGTGCATCCGCTCCTGTCGGGAAACAGTGAATCGTCATTTGCCTTTGTGCTACGTCCCACACAGTACATACACACGGTTCTAATAATCGTTTCTGGTCCCTCGTCTTCCTGGCGTTGGGATCTGCCTTTCAGTTTCCGGGCGTACGCACAAACGAAGGTATACATTACACAACACTGGTGCCAGGAAGAAATCCAACACCAATCTCATTGGATTTTTAAAGCGCACCTCTCAGAATGCTGTCCACAACAAAAGTAAACTGGTTGCTTTCACAAACGATGCATACATCCAAGTACTGCGTTGTATATGCAACATGTTTGAAACGATCGTCACTAATATTTGCCACGGTGATGCGTTATATATATATATGAACATGGGGTCCGGAATCTGTTTCCTCATTACAATGGTAATCAGTTATTTCACAAAAAGGATTTCACTTCATACATACCTATTAAATCTACTTTAGGTTTGATTCATAGGGTGGCTAATGGGATAATAATACTACACAATTCCGTCAACTCCAGCGTTTTTCACAGTAACCATATTTTTAAAGGGAATCATAAAACACGTCACTTGCATAACAGAATATCATCAACGCCTTCTGCCGAAAAGTACTCGTCAAGTCAAAGCACTCACCTTTCGCAGCATTATATCCTTCGCAGGAACACGAAGGCGAATGGTCAGATTCCCATCACCGAAATACCGATCATAAAGTTTAGCGACATTATTTGTCAACTTAAAATCAATTTCCGAGCGTGAAAACAACCAGTACCTTGAATTCTTTGGAGGAATCTCTGAAAACTATCTTGAGTGTAGCGCCCGAATGGTTCGCACGGAGCAGCAGCAATCCCGCTTTAGGTCTGTTATGCACAGCATCACCGGAAAGACTGTCAATCACGCAAACTGATGCGGACAATTCCATATCATAAAAGAACCTGAGGTGATGAGAGGAAAACACAAGGGAAAAGTCTAAATTCTGAGTGAACAAAAAAACCACTCATCTACCTGAGAAACCCCGGAAGGCAATTGACATCGAGACGTAGACTTAGCTCATATTCAATCAAAAAGCCCTTGTTGACATGACAGTCATTTGAGAAAAACGAGCCTTGTATCTCCTATGGAAAAGCGTCATTCTTCAGAAGATTGTCTTTAGTTTTAACTATTCAGAAAAACAGTGTACCGAACAATCTTGTTTTCAGTTATTCATCATTGAGCTAAGTAAGTCACATCTATGTCACACATTTAGAAGGCAATTTTTGAGAGGCTAAACACATAATGGATGGTTAATGAGACCAGTCAAAGTAATGTTTAGCTGCGATCTAGACCCCACTTGAACAATGGATCTTGACAGACCCACAGGAGTGGACCGTACAGGCAAATTACAGCAGTTTCAGCTGTGGATAGAATAGAAATATAGAGACATAGGCGCCTCACTGCCCTCAAATGGGTGACTACAACCCGGTAGATTGAGCAAAACACTCCCATAACATTGACAGAGTTATTAGAGTTCACCAGGTGTGATAGTATGGGGTTGTTGATCAACTTCGTTGGTTTACTGTTGAGACAGGCTGGATGGTGTTAATGGATCCGTTCAGATAAGTATCTCGTCGTGTAACGAACAAAACTAGTTCCACAGGAAAATGAGTGAGTATATACAGAACTAGGCTGCAGAGGTTCATAGGCAGTCAAGCAATAGCGGAATGAAAAGAAAACCCGCCGCATCTAGCAAAAAATGAAACCGTGCACATCGGATCATTCTTGGAGGGAGACGCTGGTCAAAACTATCACATGCTGGTTGCCAGGTGCAGTTAACAACAAAACATTTTCCGCCGTTAAAGCTCGTCAAGTTTACTTCCAATCCTGTTTCTGTATATGTTTGCAAGAAAAAGTGCCTGCTTTTGCAGCCCCTTTCTGTATATAATCATTCACTTGTTTCTATGGTGCTAGTGTTTTCCATACGACCAGACGCTTATCTGAACGAGTCCGTTAACAGCATCCAGCCTGACTCAAAAGTGGAACCAGCAGCGCCATACTGTCACACTTGGAGGATTCCACTAACCGTCAATGACGAAAGTATTTTACTCAGTCTACCGGATCAGGGTCATCCAGTCGAGGGCTAGGGTGTAGGATTATATCCACAGCTGAAGCTGTTGGAGTTCGCCCGTACAGTACACCCCAGTGTGCCCATAAACGTTTCGCTCAGACTATGGAATGACCCTGGCCAACCATCCATTATGTAAGCTTATTAAAACCCATTGTGCGAATGAGGTTTGGTGTGCAGCCTGGCCTTATTTTGACTGACCTCCTTAACCATCCATTGTTTGTCCTCAAAAAAGTTCCCTTGTAAAATTGTGAGCTAGACGTGATGTATTTAGCTTGATGATGAATCACTGAAAACGAGCTTGTTCGCTATACATGTATTTTTCATGACTACACTGGGAATCTTCATGCGACTAAAGGTGAAGCACTCTGCAACCGGAGAAGTGTATCCACACTGACGGCATAACCGTGAACTTGAACGCATTACCATCATTGACAGCAATACATCAGTGGTTCACACTTATGCTTAACTGTCACATAACCATGAAAAAAGGTAAACCCTGTACAGAAGGAAGATGAAGGGACCTAACTACTAGAAACAGCTACGTCTATATTCAAACATTCAACATCAAGGATGCCTACACCTTGCAAACAAACAACCGAGCTGTAAGTGAAAGTAAGGCGTCATCAGCAAGACAGCTTCCTTACGGCTTTCACTGCCCCGCATCATTAAGTGCACTCACTTCACAGACAACTCGGCCAAACAACGACAACATTCACGCCACTGAACGCACACTTGTTCCTTTCGAACTTTTGATAATATCGAACCAATATCTTGTGGATAGTTTAGAGTAAAGATCACATGAGGTTCCAAAGCAATTGATCCTAATTAACGACCGTTTGTGATTTCAGACAGAACACATTGACATACAATAAGAGAAAAATAAAATAAAAAAGCGAGACACGGTGTAGAAAAGAGAATCACGGATCATATGTACAAACTCTGAAATGCAATTCCAAGGTGTCCACATGTTGAAAACAATCAAATGACAACAAAAAAGAGACGGCTTCATTGTGGGATTTAACGTCTCACTACAACGTCTGAAACAAACCAAGTGTTGATTATTCAAGATAAATCCACGTGAGGCTTGACAGACTTTAGTACACATCATGAGAATGAGTCCAGTGATGATCATCTCAGAGACGGAGAGATTCGCTAGCGAAATGAACATGAAATTTAACTGTATCATTCTAGAGAAGCCGAACGACTGACTAATAAATATGGCAAAATGGTGTCCCCGAATCAATATGAAGAAATCAACGATCATCGTGTAAGATGAGTGATTAAGCATCATTTATCTAACTCAGTTCAGTTACTTACGGGAAAGGAGGTACGAACATCTGGACGTGAGAACCTACGGGCAAACTTTTCAGAGACCAATCGACATTCAGTTACGTGACCGAAAATAAAGATAATGGATACGGATGTAAATGCAACAAAAAAATCCCTACATCCTATTCGCCTCCTCCCTATCATATTGATTCCTCCATATATTACACTAACCTATCATTCTGTTCGTTACGTTACAGATCACATGCCTCGTTTTCTGGTTGATTAAAGCCTTCCTATCAGGCGTTGTCTTCTCTTCACTCTCTCGGTTACTCCTCACGGATCTATTCGTTACAATTTAATCAACCAGAGATAATGGACCGTCTGCTACCGGACCGATTTGATGCCGATCCAAACTCCACGGACAGTGGTGACGTCTGGGAACATTGGTTATATACTTTTTCAAATTTTCTTGAATTGATTGCTTCTCATAAACCTGACAAGCTAAAAACATACACTTCTTGTCCCCCGCCGTATACAAATTCATCTCTCACTGTACTGATTATGATTCTGCTATCACCACACTCCACTCTCTCTACGTACAACAAAAGTGAAATTTTTGCACGCCACCTTTCAACAACTTGTAAATAAGCTCCCAATGAAATTCTCAACCAGTTTACGCAAAAACTACGGATTGCAATTTCAAAGCGATCAGTGAGGAGCAAAATCATGAGGACGCTATCCGCGACGCCTTTACAAGTGGACTCTCATCCAACTCGATTAGTAAACTACTGCTTGAACAAGCGAAGGACTTTAGACCTGGCTCAGCAACAATCGCATTCGTTCGCGCAATCTCAACCTCCAATTTACAATGCAGCTGCTACCGACGCCTCACCAAATACTGCCGAGAAATCTAACAGTCATTACGAGACTACACTAGCTGCAGCCCGAACTAACTGTTTCTTCTGTGGGTATGACCGACACCCTCGCCACAAATGTCCAGCTAGAGATTCAGTCTGTAAATCATGTGGGAAACGGGGCCACTACCAAAAGGTTTGTCGCTCTGCTACACATTCGAAACAAACGGCATCAGTTTCTCCTTTCCTTACTTCCTCTATCATCGCTGCTGCAGCTCCATCCCTGAAGTGGTAACCAATGGGATAACCTCTACAAGCGTTGGTTGACACAGGGAGCTCAGAAAGCTGTTTCTGAAGCGGTCGTACTCCGAAATCAATGGACAAAACTGCCATCAAGTAGCCAAATCGTTCTGGCTTCCACACGAATAACCAGTAACACCAAAGGTCACTGTCTTGTTTCATTATTTCACAAAGGTACATCTTACAGGATGTTAAATTGTCCATCCTTCCCCAATTTGTGTGCTGATGTGTTATTAGGGCATGACTTCCTACAGCGACACAAATCTGTGGAAATATCCTTTCAGGGTGTTCAACCCCCATTTTCACTATGTGGCCTAGCTGCCGCTACTCTTCCAGCTCCCTCTCTCTTCACTCAGCTCGATCCCTCTTGCCGTCCAATCCGTACTAAGTCGAGACGACATAGTCACCGTGATGAGATTTTCATTCAGACCGAGATCGAAAGATTGTTACAAGACGGCATCATCGAACCTTCGCGATCACCGTGGCGTGCACAGGTCTTGGTCACTACCAACGATCGCCATAAACGTCGCATGGTCGTCGATTATAGCCAAACTATTAATCGGTTCACTTGCCTGGATAACTATCCCTCATATCGATGACATGGTAGGGAAAATTTCACAGTTAACTGTTTTCAGTACGCTGGACCTCCAGAGCGCTTATCACCAAATACCCATTAACGAAAGCGAAAGACAATATACCGCATTTGAAGCGTGCAATAGCCTATACCAATTCCGCCGCATACCTTTTGGAGTGACCAATGGTGTTGCATGCTTCCAGCGAGCGATGGACGAGCTGATACGTCGAGAAACGCTCAAGGGAACCTTTGTCTACGTCGACAATATTACTGTATGCGGAAAAGATGCGAATGATCACGAGACTAATCTCAATCGGTTTCTGCAAGTGGCTGATAAATACGGACTGACACTAAATCGAAACAAATGTTTTCGCTACCAAAGAAATTCGTCTGTTGGGTTATGAAATATCCAAAGGATCCGTGAGGCCAGATCCCGATCGGTTCGAGGCGCTAATCAAGCTGCCTGCACCTGGAAACTTGAAAGCACAACAAAGAGTGGTTGGGATGTTCTCATACTATTCCCAGTGGTTTTCCACTTTTCAGATAAAATCTACCCGTGATTATCAACAACAGCTTTCTCTTATCCGACGATGTACTTCTCTTAAATCCGAATTGGTTCAAGCCTCACTCTTTTCCATCGCCAGAGATGTTCCCTTGTCGTTGAAACTGATGCCTCAGATATAGCCATCTCCGCTACACTAAATCAGAGTGGCCGCCCCGTGGCCTTTTTCTCACGTACTCTCTCTGCAACCGAACGAAACCATTCCGCTGTTGAAAAGGAAGCTTACGCAATTATTGAAGCTATCCGAAAATGGCGACATTACCTGATTGGAACACATTTCAAGCTGCTAACCGATCAACGTTCTGTTGCCTTTATGTATGATACGAAAATTGCTAGTAAGATCAAAAATGACAAAATTCAACGTTGGCGGATCGAACTATCTCAATTCTCTTATGTTGTGTATCGCCCTGGTTCAGATAATCCTGCGGCCGATACTCTATCTCGAGCCTTTTGTGCATCAACTCTTTCTATCGACTATCTTAAAAAGCTCCATGATTCTCTCTGCCACCCGGAATTACTCGTTTGTCTCATTTCGTTCGAACAAAGAATTTGCCTTTCTCCTAGACAATGTCAAGTCTGTTATTCAACAATGTTCTGTCTGTTCCCAACCAAAACAGAAATTTTACACGTTTTTAGTTAAAACGACACAACCCTTTGAACGTATTAGTATTGATTTCAAAGGACCGATTCCCTCTTCCACTCGCAATCACTATATACTAACTGTAATTGACGAATTCTCCCGCTTCCCATTCGCTTTTCCCTGCCCAGATGTCTGCATCCACTGTCATTACCCGATTAACTGACCTCTTTTCCATGTTTGGAATGCCCTCATTCGTTCATTCCGATCGGGGATCTACATTTATGTCGCAGGAGTTGAGACAATTCCTTCACGACCGGGGTGTGGCCACTAGCAGGACCACGAGTTACAACCCACAAGGCAATGGCCAAGTTGAAAGGCTCAATGGCACTATATGGAAAACTGCTTCTCTCTGCCTGCGTTCCAAAGCACTGAATGTTGACCAGTGGGAGTACGTGCTTCCGGACGCGTTGCACGCTATCAGGTCGTTGCTGTGTACTGCTATCAACGCTACTCCTCACGAACGCATGTTTCTGCATAATCGGAAATCGTCCGCAGGAACTAGTCTGCCTCAGTGGCTCGTTATGCCCAGACTATATCGGAAGAATGTCCGAACATCCAAGTACGATCCATTAGTAAGAATACGCAAACATTCGACTTCCAGATGGCCGTGAGGAAACTGTATCCCTCCGACAACTGGCTCCCATTAAAAACACATCTCAACCGCCACAACCCATTTTGTCAGACCCTATTTCAAACCCTTCTATTGTTGACACACCCTGCACTATATTCAGACACGAAAGAAACTAATACCGTACCACAAACAAACGTTGAGAATATTCTTTCCCATCAACAAAGGGGTAGACCTTACTTACTTCGAAATCTCGAGTCGTAACCTTGCTTCTTCTTCATCATCATCATCATCATAGACAGCAATACATCAGTGGTTCACACTGATGCTTGACTGCCACACAACCACGAAGAACAAAGAAAAGAAAAAAAACTTATATAGGAAGAAAGAAGAAAACAGAGGAGGGAGGGGGACCTAACTACTAAAAATAGCTACGTCTATATTCAAACATACAACATCAAGGCGCCTACACCTTGCAAACAAACAACCGAGCTGTAAGTGAAAGTAAGGCGTCATCAGCAAGACAGCTTCCTTACGGCTTTCACTGCCCCGCATCATTAAGTGCACTCACTTCACAGACAACTCGGCCAAACAACGACACATTCACGCCACTGAGCTCGATTAGCCGCCATCTCACCTAACGTCTCAAGCCACCGACTCTGTGAGTCGCGAGGGCCCCAGCCCGGGAGACGAACCCGACCTACAGTAGCCAACCCCTTCGTGAACGATTTCATTTGTCTACGCCAGGTCATCATCTGTCCACCTCGCACCTTGCGCCAGTCAGCCGCAGCGTCCGCAAACAGTGCTCGGTGTGGCAAACGGCTAGCTGGCATCCTTAGTACATGACCCAACCATCTAAGTCTGTGCAAATGTAGCGACTGAACAAGAGAACTCGTTTGACAATCAGTGCCAAACACCCGCTTCCTAACCTCCTCGTTGCTTACTCGCTGGTGCCACCCGATACGAGCGATTGAACGCAGACATCGGTGGTCAAATACCTGGAGACGGTTCACGTCCTCTACCCTGAGTGGCCAGGTTTCGCTGCCGTAAAGTAATACGGCCCTCACTGTTGTTTGATATACACGACCCTTAAGCTTTAGGGAAATACCTCTCTGTCGCCATAGGTGTCTTAGATTAGCGAACACCGCCCTAGCCTTGGAAATACGCGCTTCTATTTCATTCCCTACACCCCGACGCCACCGCTGATGCAGCTTCCCAGGTATACAAACCGGTCAACAATCTCCATGACTTCATTATCTAACATTAAATCTACGTGATCACAGCAATCTTGCAGAAGCACTTTGCATTTTGAGGCTGCAAAGCGCATTCCGAAGTACTTAGCAGAACGCGAAATAGCGTCCAGTGTTGTTTGTGCCGCTTGAAAGTTGTCAAACAGCAATACCTTATCGTCAGCATAATCAAGATCAGTCAGTCTTTCACCAGGTAGGAGGTCCACGCCGGCATCATTTGAGTGCCGCAGACAGTCCTCCATTATTTCGTCTATGACGAAATTGAACAAAAATGGCGAAAGGGACAGCCTTGACGTACGCCGCTCTGCTGCGAAACTGTCATACAGTTCACGCATAAACCCTAAACCTACGCGATATGGGAATACAGCTCCGACAGTATGTTCACATACTTAGTCGGTACACCCCTACGCCTAAGCGACTTCTAAAAGTGCAGATCGGTCTACCGAATCAAACGCACCTTTATAGTCGAGGAATATGGCGATTGTTGGCCGGCGGTACACATGACGCTGCTCCAGAATTTGGCGAAGGGTGAAAATGTGATCTATACAACCCCGCCCAGGGCGAAACCCAGCCTGTTCTTCCCTAATGTTTACTTCCCGAACTGCAGTGAGTCGACGAAGTATAATTGATGCTAGAACCCTTGAAATGACTGGGGTCAAACTAATCCCTCTATGGTTTTCGCAAGAGCCCCGGCTCCTTTCTTAAAAAATATGGGAACTATTAATCGAGTTAACTCCTCTCCACCTTCTTTGAAAGGTGCTGGCATGAGATCATCTGGGCCAGCA
>LOND01001350.1:67694-98076 GCA_014220965.1 Paragonimus kellicotti | reverse complement strand
TTCGAGTTACCCGCGCAAAAAAAGCGAGTAACATAATGATTGACGAAATGAACACGATAATCGATTACGGAAACTCTATGAACTTCATTACTCATAGCGCCACACAACGACGATAGCAGAACGACGAGGACAGTGTAAAAAATTCAATCAAAATTCGAGTTACCCGCGCAAAGAAGCCTGGTTAGCTCAGTTCCACTTAGTTGTATCCAACTCCTGTCTCGTTTTCAACGATGTTCTTTTGTAGAAGCAACTACGGTTGACACTCTTGAAGTTCCGGTCCAGCCTGAATCAGAATCTGGATTGACGTTGTAGAATCATTGACTTCGTTCGTCTCAGTATCCAAACATTCAGCTTGCGCGGAATACTCAACTGTGTTTTCATGGTTGGTTTTTTCGTTCGTTTATTTGAAATTGCTTGAAAGGCTGCGTTAGTAAAGAAGAATAACTCATTACCTCAACCGAACAAACCAAAAGCTCAGTCTTCAAGTCGAGGGCCTAAACAAGAACTCTCAGAGGAACAGAAACAAGAGATTAGAGAGGCTTTCGATCTATTCGACACTGATAAGACTGGGTGTATTGATTTGAAGGAACTAAAAGTGGCAATGCGCGCCCTGGGGTTCGAGCCAAAACGGGAGGAAATTCGTAAATTGCTGTCGGAGTTTGACTGCGATGCCAAAGGTGGGATGTCCTGTCGCGTATGTAAATTGCTGAAGATTCAATTGAGTATAGTGATTTTGTAAAGATGATGTCTGTTAAAATGCAAGAGAAGGATGCGAAAGAGGAGATATTAAAAGCGTTCAGGCTATTTGATGATGATGAAACCGGAAAAATATCTTTCAAAAATCTGAAGCGCGTTGCAAAGGAGCTGGGAGAAAATCTCACGGACGAGGAATTGCAGGTAACTTGCTGTATGGTACTTCCAACTCGGGTCTAGGAAATGATCGATGAAGCTGATCGTGACGGCGATGGTGAAGTTAATGAACAGGAATTTCTTCGTATAATGAAAAAAACTAACTTGTACTAACATTTTCCCGACTGGTTTGCTTACTAAGAGGGTCTACGATGTTTGATAATCTAACGGGTGATTAATATCTAACTCCAGGCTCAAAATCTAAAACGGATATTTTTGCCTCAGGTTGGATATTGGCCATAGTTACATGGTTGGGGCATGTGGTCGTAGTAAAATATAGGGCACATGAGGTCAGATACATTGTAACGGGTACTAACTGAGTGTTACCTACATCAATCTGATGTTTCCTTTATATTGCCAAAACTATGGACTATACCCTGATACATTCAATAAGTTTCATTCTTTTGGGTGTTTTTTGAAAAAATGCGAAGTGCTTTCTAATAATCCTGCCTCTATGTGGTGTTTCCAAAGAGCACCTTACGGAATTTTGCAACAGCAATGAGTGAAATAGTAATTCACTTTTAATCGTCCCGAGCAATACGCACGATCCTTGGGTAAACGCCTGGACGCTCAGAAAAACCCTATTAGGACCATGTAATTTAAGCCTACGTCCCTCAGGTTGTAGTGACAATGCAATTCAGTAAACACGTTGTACAGTAAGTGTGCTTACCTTATGCGTCATTCAACAATACTGTGTTATTTAAGTGGTTTCAGAAATTACTACATGTATTCGATGCTGGAGGCTCAAATAACCCGAATCTAGCCAGTTTATTTGTTTCAACGTCCATCGGATAACAGTAAGTACCAACAACAGAGTCTTACAATGTTTTAAATACTAAGAATTCCACATCAAATCTAGCACGAATAAAGTCAAGCAGTTTGCGTCACGTTTAGCATGCTTTTAGTGAATGGATTGCGAAGAAATCAATGTTACTAGCAAGTTGTAACACCCAACGTTTCAACCACCTCGGGTGGCCTTCCTCAGGAGTGTTGTAATCGAAATCACATTAACTAAGGAACAGAGGTCACGTGAGATTTGCCGTGGTTAGGTCAATCTGCGTTGCATCTGAATTGGTTGGTCGAATCCTTTGCCTATTAATCGGGAGTGAGACTGGTGTAGATAAGGTGTGTCTGTGTCAATTGTTGTGTATCAATCCACGCCACACGGCAGATTGGAGTTTGCTATTATTGGTTCATCCATGCGTGTTGAATGTAAATAGTGAGAACTTTGACACAAAACCGCACCTCATAGGAAGACAGGTGTGTATGAATCATTTGAGCCTGATCAAAACATAAGTTGTGATTATCTAGCAGTGACATGGCTGAATCCTTCTGTAGCTTTTTAAGTTTGTATGCGTCCTTTTGGAGGTACCGTGTGTTTTTCGTGTGTTCGGTAATACCTACTTTCCACTGCCTACTTGTTTCTGTTGTATAAACGGCATTGCAGTCACCTCATCTGACTTCATGGACGCAGTCTGTGATGGCCTGTGAAGATTGGATTATCAGGTTGCATCACTATTCGTTCTGTGTAACTGAACTGCGGTCTCGATGGCTTACTCAGAGACGATGAGACGAATCTCTTCAGATGTTTGATCACGATAAGGTAGTTTCACAGTAGACTGAGAAGTTCTGATCTTCTTAGTCAATATGCACTTAGTTATGTTTTCAACAAAGGCGTTTGGATGCTAGCAGACGGCTAACATTTCTCCAATGTGAGAAATCTGCTTTCTTTTTTCCACAGTTCACTGGTACAGATCTTGTTGGAGAGTGGTCGGTTGGCTTTTCTTTTCATACCGAACGGATCGGACGAATTGAAGTTGAGATAGTGACCAGAATGGACTAGTTTGCGACACAGGAATCTGAACTGTGTTGCTCATCAACTTTGACCAGGCAGTCTGGAGAATTAAGTGGACGCTCATCCGGTTTCAGTTTCCAACATGAATGCAATACCGTTGCATTCTGAGTTAAGAAACTGTTAATCGCCAGCGGCCTGCTTCATAATTACGAATGAAGGGCGGGTAAATTCACTTGTAACCTGTGTTTCCAGGTATCCGAGAAGGAGTTTGGCTACTGAATGTTCAGCAGAGGACCCATAAATCCACCATCGGTTTCTTTATGCAACTTTTTGTTAAATCTGAAGGAAGTTGAATGTAATCCAAGTCCAAGACCGGATACAATTTCGGAGGGTGATAAATTAGTACGTGTAGTAAGAAAGTCGTCGCCTTCTAATAACTAACAACGTCAGTGTTACGTTTTGCGAGTACACTAATACATAGGTAGGTCACGTCAAAACTATCAAAAAAATTGATCGTTGTGTAGTATCACACTTTCGAGTTTGTCAACAACAACCAAAAGAATCTTTAACGTTGTTTACCAACTTGTTCTGCAACGGTTTGATTATGCGACTGATGAACTTGGCCAGTCTGTAGGTTGGATCTGGTGATGTGGTCAATAGATCTTATGGATATTTCTTTTTTATGTACTTCCGGAGCACCATAGAATCGTGAAGGGCGGTTACTCTTTGGGTTGAAAATGAACCGGGTAGATCGCCCAAGTGTTTATTTTACACTGCGAATGAACTTGTTAGTTTGTGATTTGTCCTCGTTAAGAATTGTGTCGGTCTCTTGCTCATGTGTCTCTTCATAAGGTCCTGTAGCTAAGTACTCCAACACTTTCTTTTGGTAATCTTGGTTAGGAGTCTGTGACGTTGACTTAATCGGCCTTGATGACGTGAGATGATTGATCTTTCCTGATGACACCATGAGCACGTTGCTTCACGTTGGTTAATTTTAATACAGCTGGCTGTCGTGAAAAAACACTCGCAATTCCTCATCTACAACGTCTATAGCTAGCTTGCTTAAAGCTAGTTGCTTCCGTTGGATATCGAAATTAAGTTTACTTTTAAGCATGTTTATCTCGTTCATATTGAGTGGTTCCAATGAAAGATTCATAATTACATAGTCTGGAGGACGTCTTGTTGCGCGTGAGGCAGAAAAAACGTAATTTACTCTTACGACAAGCTTGTTAGACAAGAGACACACATAGTACTCTCCAAAAGATGCATACTAACTTAAAAAGCTACAGAAGGATTCAGCCATGTCACTGCTAGATAATCACAACTTATGTTTTGATCAGGCTCAAATGATTCATACACACCTGTCTTCCTATGAGGTGCGGTTTTGTGTCAAAGTTCTCACTATTTACATTCAACACGCATGGATGAACCAATAATAGCAAACTCCAATCTGCCGTGTGGCGTGGATTGATACACAACAATTGACACAGACACACCTTATCTACACCAGTCTCACTCCCGATTAATAGGCAAAGATTCGACCAACCAATTCAGATGCAACGCAGATTGACCTAACCACGGCAAATCTCACGTGACCTCTGTTCCTTCGTTAATGTGATTTCGATTACAACACTCCTGAGGAAGGCCAGTGGAGGTGGTTTGAAACGTTGGGTGTTACAACTTGCTAGTAACATTGCTTTCTTCGCAATCCATTCATTGATTGTTTTGAGTAAATAGAGGCCTAACAACGTTTTAAAACTATCCCTAAAAGGGCGACCAACGACCTCAGAAGGAGGATCATTCCAGTGAATGATATTCTTGTTAAGAAAGGGTAGCCGTCTAAAGGAGGTCTGAGGACCTAGCTTTTAAAGATTTCCACCATGGCGCCAGACCACGGGTACCAATAGTCAAAGCAAAACCATTACACGAGCCCTGTGCTAAAGAATGAGTTTTCAAAATTCGAATGAACACAGTTCAAAAATTTCAAGTCACGTCTGACAGGTTATATGTCACAGCCTAGTAAGCAGCTTCGTAGACGCACGCTGAGCCCGCTCAAGGTGATTTACACGACTTGTTTGGCGTACTCATGCATTAAAATGCTTGAAAAGCTTTGTTGTCTAAACAAAAAGTGGTTCGTTTTATCCCTCCAAGAGGAGCTCACTTCTTTTTTGCGGCTACCTCTTGATGATGCATGAAAGGTAAGTTTTATGAAATCCAGATCGATTTTTATGATGTGTACTATGCTGGGTGCGCTGTAGATCACGAAGTCTCCACCGAGCAACGTGTGCATAATTACTTTCGTTTACGGTGCGACCTCAATTGTGTGACCACCGCCTAATCGTGTCAAGATCAATATGTAGTGTAATGGGGTCGCTAGCGTTGCAGATTTTTAGGTTTACGGCCTGGAAAAATGCGTTGCTGGAAATATTTTCTGGAAGGCCGTTGAGTTAAATAAGAAACGAAAGAGGAGTGAGCAGTGACGTTTGGGGAATCCCTGCATAATTCAGGGGGTTGACGGAGATGTCTGATGCAGTTTTATTTCTGAAAGCTGTACTATCAAAAAAACAGGCAATCCAACGAAACATTTCACCCTGAATACTGTAAGCTTCCAATTTGTGGTTGAGAGGGTTGTATGGGGCGCGGTTGAAAGGCTTGACGAGATCGAGGAAGGTAGAGTCTAAGATGAGATCGTTGTTTTTGATTCCGATGAAGGTAGGCATATTGATTGATGGGGAAAGAAGGCATGTTGAATAGGTGAAGGAGATAATTTCTTAGGAATTGTGTGAGAACTGCGCGTTTCGACGGGCGCTCCACTTTCAAGTGCAATTCTGGACACACCTTCGTTGATTCAGGGCACCAAGTCTCACCGGAAGTGGCTTTCCAGCCCATTTACCGCTTGCCCAGTCGTCAATCCAGAGGAGTCAAATTTCGTATTCTGGCCACTGCGGAAGCGATTGGAATCTTGTTGTACAACCTACATTTGTGCACGCAGAAGAAATTTGTCCAGGCTCCATGGATACCGTGGCCCCCATCACTCATTTGACATCGGTTTGGTCACCTAACTGCCCTCCAATCCGGAACCGTTCGAAGTAATTATGTGGCAAATTGCTCTTGATTTCGCTCGCTTGACAACCATGATGTTATAAACATGTTTTGTAATTGGCCCGATGACAAATAGTTGAAAACAGACCGCTGGTCAACCATCTTCACTTCTGATGAGTTCATGGGGGCTATTCGGAACGTTGAGAAGTTTTTGTTTGTGAGGGCCTTTTGTAATAATTTTTCTCGCATAGGTTGGTGTTCGCTGACTTCTCGATTACCTGTATCTCAAGCAGTACAGACAGCGTTTGGTTCCTCCTAGTTGTGTGTAAGTTTACGCCTCGCGATTAAGTGGTAACGACCTAATTGGATAAGACATTCTGTAGGAAAGAGGTTAGCGCGAATAAAAAGTACGTTTTGCGCGATACCAATGAATCATCCGACTCTTAAATTGCGTTCCGAAATGGATGACAATTCAGGTCCACAGCATCACGATCAGGGAGTGAACCGAGGTGGCTTCACAAGCCGCTAAAATAAGCCTGATTGGAGTTTCGAACTGGGCCTTTTTGCTGGTTGTTGCAATCAGTGGAAGGTAAGGTCAAAAGTCACCAACCAGTGGTCGTTGTGTTCATTAGGCGATTTGACGACCATCTTGCCTACCTGGTGATTGTCGTTCGTGACAGTTAGGTCAAGCATTAAAGTGATCTAACGAGAACGATGGCGCGTCGGAGCGCCGATTAAGGGTGTCTACGCCTTCCGCCGTATCAACATCGACGAGGAAGTCGAAAATCCGTTTTCACAGTCAGAATAGGACATTCATGACCAGTTCATCTTGCTTGCATTGATGTCACCCATAGTAAGTGGATAAGAAAGACGCTGAAGTCTTACAAATTCCTCTGAGCTTACAAGAACGGCATCATCACCGATAGTGTTGCAGAAGGTGGAACGATGAGTAACCCCGCCAAGATGTTTCACGACCACACATTGACAGTCGAAACCACAGAGCGTCAAATATATCGGAGAACTGAAATTCTTCGATGACTGGATGTCAGGAGATTTGAATTAAAGAGAATCACAGAGACCCCTATATCATTCAAACGGGATGAACTTAAAAAACGGAGTATCGGGAAACACTCAATTTACTGCCGTATACGTTACCTGTAATCCAGGTCTCCGCATAAACAATAATGCGGGGAGTTTCGTCATAAGCCAACTCTCTGATTCCTGAATGTTTATTAAATAAGCTTAGGCGGTTCGTATACTTGCAGCTGTGAGCTGGTTATGCGTTTGCCTGAGTAGAGGGATAGTAATACGCGAGGAAGAGGTTCTTTAAAGGAAAGCAATGACTTAACGAGGTGGTGGTGGCACACTCGAAGTGATCACCTTTCATTACACGGTAGCCATGAAACCTCTTGGAACACGACGGACGTTTTGCCACAGTCTGCGCGTAGGTGAATTCCCTTGTGGGATGTGCGACCTGTTTTCTATAGGCCGTGAATGACGCTCTTTTGGTCACATCCTCACTTAGAACTTTAACAGGGTGATTTGCCGTTTTCCGACTCTGCAGATTTACGAGTTCTTACGCGGGGGCCATTCTTAATCGGGTAAAGCTTGAGTTCATCCAAGGAACGCTGCTAATGCCCACCAGACGTGCGTTTCTTGTGGTGCGTAGGGAAAACCCAGCAGCTGGTTAGATTATAAACGAAAGTAGTCCATCATCGATGTGGTTATGCGGGCGGGAGTTAAAGGCGTGAACGATGGCAAAAAGCTAGTTCCCTTGTTTAGATCACTTCCGCCAGGTTGTAGATTTTCTGGATGATGGACAAGAAACGGGCTCCGGGGTTGGTGCATTCTGCCGGAGTTGTCGAGGAAGTGTGAGATAAACTGCTGAGGCGTAGAACCATGAATTCTGGTTCTCCCTGAAGCTTAAGTTCCTTCTTGATATGTATCTTAGTTTTGGCCACTTGAAGGTGGCACTATCATTCTTGTAAGGAACGGTCAAGTGAGACGCCTGTCACGCTGGCATGCGCGGGCTTCAAGTTAGGAGTTACGTTACTTTACTTCCCAGGTAACGTAACGAAAGGCCAAAGGGTCCTTATGGGAGCTTCGCAGCGCAGTCTGCTTGCGGAAACCAAGTTGGTACGTTCCTATGGAAAGGAAACACTTTAGGCTGACCTGGTCGCTTTGAGAAGTCATAGTTTGGAACTGTCCCCACAACACTCCCTTACTATCGCAGATAGCTCGGTCCTCAAGGTTAACAAAAAAACTCCTTTATCTGTACCGTAGAGAGCGCCACTCCATTTTTTGCAGCAGCAAGTCCGAAAATGTTGGGATCTACATACTCATATAGGGTGGTCTGTCTTGTCCTTATCCTAGAATGCATGTTGAGTGTCCTGTGCCTTCCTCGTAGAAGATGTTTGTGCAGATTGCACCCATGTGAACTGTACAGTTCTGTTGAAACACAGTACTATCATCGTGTTGATTGTCTACAACACTAGTTCATTTCAACAGCTTGCGAGAGTCAACACTGATTTCAGCGGTTAATACATGAGGTCTTAGGTATTGACATAAATCTCCAAGATAGGGCAGGTTTATCTCATTCGGCAGCAAACAGGTGTCCGTTGACCTGAAACACAATAACTGGAGACAGCGCAGCACCGCTCTTGTGGATTACAGCAAGTCTCAGGAATTACAGTGCTATATGTTTTAAGTAAATGTGAGTCTAAAAACACCCTGAAACGACCTTCGGAAGCACACCTAACGAATACCAGAGGAACGTCGTTCCAGTAGTTGATAACTCTATAATTAAAAAAATTGTTGCCTGAGGATGGTTCCAAAATACAGCTTGTTAGGCCTCGTCCTGACCTTGTCAACCGATATCTGCCACTACAGTGACTCGCTACTCTACGGGATCTAAGCTGATGGAACAGTATATAGGGATTAAGACACTGTAGAGTAGTCGAAATTCACGTCGGTGCAGATTGAGGATTTCAGTCAGTGTTTGTACGCGAAATTTCTCGAACCGTTGACCCGTTCGGTAACGCTTCACCGAACCCGGCCAGTGACGATTAGGTACATCCTCAAGCCAATGTACACGATTTGATTGGCTGACTCACGTAGCGGTCTTGCATAAACTTTATACGGTGCATGGAACGATCTTTTTTTCATGCACAAGAAGATCCTGTTGTTCATTTAATTCAGTTGGACTATTTGTCTTACTTTTGCATTCCTATTCACAACTTAACGAAGTTCTGGTAGTTTTGGTTTAAATAAAATATCCCTTATTTTACCATTTCTTTTTCTCATATTAGATTAGCCTGCGATAAGTTACAGTAAGTTCACGTTTGTCAGAGGATATATACTTCGTAGCCTACTGGTGTACAACATTGACGTGTTAGCGCCCAGTGTAGAACTGCCTGTTTTTTCTTTGGAGTTTTTCGACGTAACGCATGTCGGCTCATACATTGAGAACGTAGCCCAGAAATGCGATTGGGCTGTTGACCACACGCCAAATTGAGCTTTTTAACTATTATGGTGAGCTGTCTTACTTGTCAGTAAACAGGAAGCTTATTTGTCAGAGTGGACGTTTGAGTGATTTTCACGGTTGCTTATCGGGTTGTATCAACTGTGCTCAGGGCAGGCTTACATCGAGTGCCGGCGAAACAAATGTGTGATCCAAATCAGAGCAACTCGAAAGTACACAGGGTCCTTTTGTTTATCGGTTTCCAAATAAAGTGCAGCAGGACTGTTGTTTGCAGTTTTGGCACTACTTTCTTCCGAACAGGGAAGAAAAGGTTTACAATAAATATCCTGTAAAAGAGGAGACTTCGATCACCCCATGATTGACCGTTGGCTTATTGAACACGGTCGAAAAATTCTCAGGAGTATTTAGGACACTAATGTACATTCAAGTACATCCTCTATGCACAGCATTAGTTTGAATGGTCCAAATACCTTATTCATTGCATCCCAAGGCCAAGCTGGCCCCTTACTGCTGATTGACTGTAACCCCTGAGTCAATGGCTCTAGATGAGGTCTCCCAAGGAAACGGTATATTATTTCGAAAGAAAGTGATTATTGTTGTCTGAATTAGCCGTGCTCTTCCGGTCCTTCTGTGAACTTGAGGACATGCCTCGTAATTAGTGCCCTATCAACAGTTGTTCCCACCCTCAAAAATGCGCCAGGACATCATGTCACAACTACAGTGAATATTTTTATCCTTATCCTATACTAGGTGCTCACGGGCCTCATGATACTGCGATTTTTGAAATGGAATAAGCCGACTACGGCAAAAATTAGTCTGTTTCCGACCTGATCACGGGTGTCAGCTTTGTCTTGCAGTGGACACTGGAGCAACGGCACTTCGTATCTTAACCAACGGTCACGGTTTTATCGACCTGAAGATCGCTTTTGATCGCGTTACCTAATGTGGATTGTATCTATCGCAGACGAGTTCCAACGACATATGTCAGCTCGTAATTGTCGTATGCTTGGTCAAGGGACAAAATCTGCGGTTGTGGGCACTTATTTTGAGGGTACTCCAGTTTCACTGGCGTTCTGCATGGATGTCCCATCTCCCCTTCCCTGACGTACTTGATATTTTATGGGAATCACTGAAGTTTTGAGATTTTTCGGAGAGGAGCTTCCATCAGGTAGTAAGTTTAGTATACCATGCTACTTATTTCTTCCATAGTTCGTGAGTAAGTGGTTAGCTGACACGGCTAGTCTGTGTGGCTTGTATCTCGTACTCCCATATATTGCCACAAGGTCGGATTGGTCCTAACCCTGTATTTGTTGCAGCTGGAAACCATTGAGCGTTTTGTCTACCTTAATGGAATCTTTTCATCATTTTACAATGTCAATGAATAGCTAATCTGTTACCACGGAGAGAGCGTGTAGTGCATTATTGATCGCGAAGGTAAGTCAATCAGATCATCCGCTGAGCAGCATCTAGTCTCAGGTTTTGATCACCGTGATCTCTTTTATTTGGTGTAGAATCAAACAAACCAAAGACGCCCGCAACGAGTAAACAAGGAGTATATTGTCGACATCCGAAGTCGACGTCGATGTAAATCCGATCCATAGACTGCCTTTCTGTTCTACAGGATTCCCTGCAACATGTCGCCGATAGTGGCTTTGAACAGTAAGCCTTAAACGTCCGTCCTATAGAAACGCTGTCATTAAGAATAACCGAACGACAAGTGCGCGACCGCCTGTCCTTCGTAGCCGCATGTGAGAAAAAAACAATACAAAAACCGGTCGAGAGAACAGGATCAGATCTCCTGACTGGTGGCAAAGGAACATTTCTGTTGCGCGCAACGGAACACAGATGGGCAGCGTTAAGGGTCCGATTCAATCCCAGTTCCTAACCTTATCTTTAGGTCCTCATCTTTGTAGAGTAGCCCAGTGAACGCTGTCTTTTTTTGTACTGTAACTTATGTTTCGTTGTTAGCGCGTAATTGACTGTACTGCTCGATGAACATGCCGGGATAGGCATTCAAATGCGAGACGTCTTCTAATAATCGCAGCTATTCCTCAACTACTTCAGTTGTGCATACTGTTCTACCTGTGTAAAACAATGTTCAAACCAAAGAACGTTTGAGATGATTAGGTGAGAAAGTGACAAATCAACTATACTTAACAGCTTTATTACACCTACCTTGGTTTTCCTAACCATGACCAAAGTAACATTAGGAAGCCATGGATAATTATTCACCTGCTTCTCGTCAACCGTTTGTTTACTTTAATTTTAAGCGTTACACGTTCACGATTGAAAATAGTGTACGAAATGAGTTCACCTCGTGAATTTTGTGTTATCTGTTATTCAAATTCATTTATGACAAACGAGTAGGCAACGTCGAAACCCAAAAATCAATAACCTTACGAATACCTGCTCGCCTGTGACTGTATGCCACAAACCGCTTCACTCAGTGACCATAATGAGCGGGAACACCACTAGCTGGCACGCGGCATTCGCCAATCTTGTCCCGTGGGACAGAAACGGTTTGTACCGTTCGCGACCAGGTTACCACATGATCGACTTGTAACTCTGAAAAGCCAACAGCATCTGTATTGAACACCATGTGTTGCAGTAGACGGTACGTCTTCGTGAAAAGTACGGTCGACTCAGTGCCGAATGCATTTTCATTACCCCGGTTATCGGTTGCGGGTTCTCCAAATGAACACCGACGAACTGCAACGTTCTTCACACGAGTATGGAATAATGTAACGACGCTAGTCGTTTATTGCTAACTAGGTTAGAGTTACGATTGCCATTTATACTTTTTTTGTTTCCAACTTTTGCATGTGTTTAAACGAGTATGGATATCGACAAGTTTTCAGCGCATTCGAACGTACGGCCTCACGCTGCGCGCCCGCTTGCCTCCCCGTTGTGTTATCTTTCAGTCTTGTTATTCATCCACTCACGTCGATTCTCGAAGATCTCCCCAGTCCCGTATTTGCTATATTCTTGACTGGTTTAAATGTTGGTCCTCGTAATATTCACGCTTCTAAAAATCAATGCCGTCCGTTGACTTCGTGCTGCAATTTTTATCTCAATTCAACGAAGCGGGTAACCCCCTCGTGATTCTACACATGTTATTTGGCCACCTTATTTCCCCCAAGCTATTGCGATTCCGTTGAAAACCGAGGGTTGTTGGTTTCTTAACTACAGGGTTCGTTAACTGGTTAATGGATACTTTTACTATTTACCACCTCAAAAAAGCTGCATTTTGAAATGCATCTACGGCGCAGCGTAATGGATACCTTGACTGTTGTATACTAAGGAACTGCTAAACAGGGGCTCAGATTGTTTAGGAATCTGCTTGTCATTCAGCCGTGAATAAATCAAATGACCAAAAATACTGTCAGGCAGTCAAAATTACAAGGGTTCCTTAGGTAGGTTATTTGCTCGAAACTGCACCAACGTGCATCTATTCAGGTTCATGAGCCTGACCAATTGGTACTGTCAACTGTCGCCACTGTTCTTGTTAACAATGGTGTGAGAGTTTCCGAATGAAAAACTATATCAAAAGATGAACTATGTTAGAATACGCAGCAATTACTGATGCGGACAGACTGTGGATTACAGCATAACACCATGCGGGCTAACATTAACCTGTGACTCGAGTGATCAGAAAGTCCCTTGATATACATACGACACCTACCTAATTTACTCACTAGAACAATCATGATCCTCGTAGTTTATGACCATATCCGCTTGATTATCTCGGTATATTATGCGATGCAATGTAAATGCTAATTTGGCGTACGGAGTAAGTGACCCAACCACCACAAACCATAAATTTTATTATTTCGTCAACTAAGCTTATATCTGAGATGTTTGAAAATACTCACTGACGAACTGTCTGTTGCTAATGCGACCATTCCGTTTGCTAGTTGTCTGGCAAAGACAGCTTTATTTATGTTTTCCCCACGTAGTAAAACACTGTACTACTGATTAGCCTATTGTTTCTTATATAAATACAGGATAAGGCTGGTTAAGATGGTTTATTTGATTTTCTTACCGTATAATAAGTGAGTTTTTTTGTGTAGTTTGCGGCGAACCATCGAAGGTTTTATAATGATAAGTGTACCTTAACTACTGACCTGCAGACCAAAAAAGACTAACGGTATAAGCAGTGATGCCATAGCTTCCGTTGAATAACTACGGAACGATCCAGCGACGACGTAGTTGTGCGTACATGCATTTAAGCCCGTATTTACCTGCATCCAAGCGCAACAGCGGGGCCTCTTAATCAGCAATGCAGGTCATATGGCAGGCCAAACAGTCGAGGAAGACTAACGTCTACCAGCGTGTAAGCGTCATGTAATTCGAGGATGTGTGTATAGATTTGTCTGTCTATCATTTGACTAAGAACGAAGCAATTGATCAAGATACGGCTGGCACAGCATTTAAATTGACTTATTTAGCTTACTCTCCGATGCAGCCAAATTTCCGGTAGGATTGCTCGTGCACTCCAACTGCTTCCACTAATTGCTGCGTCAGCAATCAGAACTGTTGCATGGCAGGCAGGGAGGAACGCATAAGGTATCCTCTCGCAATGTAATTTGATCGGTCAGCGTGTCACGGAGGAAAATCATAAAACAACGACACTGAATTCCGTACAGTCAGAACTTTGAAAGAGGTCAGATTCAGGTCTTGATCACGTCAATAAACCCAACCGTCCATCCGAAACTGACTAGTATCTCATGTAATTCCATGCATCATGATATAATTCATGTTCGAAACGACGTTCTGTGGAAGTTATTTTCATCACAATGAACTGCTTTACAACCTGCAGTCGGGCCGTTCAAAACCCGAGCATATATGTGCCGTTTTTACTGAAACGTGAAGAACGCTTATGTTTTCCTAACAGAATTTACGTGCGTTGTCATGGCTAGAATACACAAATTTCAAATTAGATGTTCTGGAAAATAGTGGTTTATTTTGTCTCTAAATAATATACAATCGCAGTTGACCACAGTTGTAGAATAAGTGAAATGCACTTGCATTTGCAAACAGTATTCATTAGCGTAATTGTAGTTCAGTACATTTAGCACGAGTACATGCACTGTAGCAATTGTGGTTCACGTAAACAATGGACAACACGGTAAACTGGCCCAACATTCAGATATATTGGACGTCTTCTTTTGGATGGATAGTCTCTTCCAGTCGCATATTTTTAATGCTTTTTTCACAACGCTAAAAAAACACTACAGCGTTAAAATAACATGGTATATCTTTACTAACAAGGAAACCGAAAGAACGAAAGCAGAACAGTTCGTACGTCATTCACGTTGATCATGGGCCTCACTAGCCGTACTGTGGCAAAGGCCACCGTGAACCTCAACAGTGACTTGAAGTGTGCTAGAAAAAATTATTGATAGAGAGGTAAGTGGATAAGGCCAAACCGAATGGAAACGTTGTCGATTAAGACGTCCTGTCACCACTTGGTGACGTTCCAAACCAACATGTCCCTGACTGGGCAAACATCACCTATCCGATTTACCTGGAGGAAGAGGATGACTTATTGTTTGTTTTGTGGCTCTGCTCAGCCGGCTGTTTTCGATAAATGATGTCTGATCGTTAAAACATTCAACTGGCGTATGCATCACGCAACCCAACCAATGCGGACCGCGCATTTATATTACGTGAATAATTAATGGCATATTTTACCTACGCGCTGGCGAACTGTCGCGTTGCTCACTCGATCGTTATATTTGACGTTGACCGTTTGGCGGAGGAAGCGGTGGTCAAACGTAGCAAGTTTGTTGATACCTTCATCACGAATTTGTAACGTTTTTAAACCATGGGGCAAAACAGACTGCACACAACCATCATACATCTTTCTGTAATACTCGAAATAAGGGTTTTCGAATAACCTTACGATTTGTACTTAAATTCAGATCTTTCACGTAACTGAGAGGGCCTCGGACTGACTGCAATTAACAGTCGTTATTCCTGGGACAGCAGTACGGATTTATAGATGCGCATCAGCGTTGAAGAAATCAGAGTCTGGCAGTGGCCGATATCAAAGATGCACGCAGCGTCACAGGCTGCAATTTGATTGGTCCGATACGGAACAAAGAACTTGGTGATTAACGGGAGATATAGCATTGGAACTGCTTTCAAGTCCCGGTGTTGTATCCCAAAGCAATGTTGGATTGGTTCGTTGCAAAATTGTCAGTTATGTCGGAGTTTGGATAGGCGGTGATTCGAATAAGTTTTCACCACTCCTTTATTTTAACGACAAATGGACGCTTTTTTGATGTTACAATTAACAATGGCCGGCGAAAGCACTAGATGCCTTCGTTTTCCTTGGTGATATCTTATCAGTAATATTGTGCTCTGTCAAAGTGATACTACTTGAGTATGTGAAACTATTCAGTCTCAAGTGAAATCCGTACAACGGAGAGCATAAGAATGGGAGTGACCCATTTCTGAAGCTTTTATTTGAAGGTGTGGAGCACATTCAATAAAGCCGAGCACCGTCACTTTCCTTACTCAGCATGATCTGACTGCCTTTAGTAGGGGTTCTAAGCAGGAGAGTGTCTTCTGTATACCTCATGTTGTTTAGCCTAGTGGCAAAGAGGAAGTGAACGTCAGTATCATTGGATATCCTCAAATCCGTTCCCTCAAATAGCGTTCATGACGAAATCGAGCGGGAATAAGCAGGTCGGACACTTATAGCGAACATCTGAAAGGATGATTAACATCCGAGACAGTTGCCCGTAAACTTTCCCGTGCGATGGAAATAGATACAGGTAAGTTCAAGAATAGCTGAATTAAGGGCGGTCTTTTATCGGTCATCTATGATAATCTCGATACTCTAAAACCCATCGCAGAACTAGAACTTAGTCAATGCATTCGCGACATCAAAAAGCTTGCCTGTTTTTCACGTAGCTGATTAACCGGATTGGGTGAACGGATCCTGTATGGAGTCACTGTGGAACTGGGACGCGATAAGGACTAAAACTTATGACTTTGTGATTGTCGCAGAGTTCGAAACTCGTTTTTGAAAACTGAAGCAGATTTTGATGAGCAACAATCACGAATTATTCCTTGAGTTTCCCGGACAGCTTGAAAGTGTTCACAGAGCTGTCATGAACTTCTCTGTCATCTTAGAAAAAATAAAAGAGATGCTTCGGTTCAGAAGCCCTGTAACGCTTCGATGACGACAGCTCCATCGTCGATTCTGTTACGACAGGCGACCGTCTGGGACGCAACGGTTAAAGTCAGTTAGTATACGGGACTTTCTCCTTGAAGGAAGAGGGTACTGATTCTCATGTATGACCTCGTCACGTCCGCACGCCATACAAGCATCAGGTTGCGACCAAAAATTCTCCGAGTGTGCTTCTAATTTCAGCTTGAACACGTCATTCGAATCCTCGTCCATCACAACGCGGAGGAGCGTATCAACAGTCGACTACTTTATGAGAGTGTAGACTTCAAGAGTCTTCTCTGTGGCTTGCATCTTCAGAGTCAATCGATATCCACACCTCGCGTCATCATTTCTGAAGAGGAACTCCGTGCGCAGATTCAAACCCATTTCTCTTCTCAATATTTTGCTTACCCGTAGTAACTCTCTCCGCGCACGCCTGTAGCTTTGGGCGACATGTCACTCCTTCATTCCCACCACAATTCTCGTAGCCGTTCTCTCGACATCCTGTCGCATTTGCCTCTTCCTGCAAGGATAGGCCGCCGCTCCTCCATGTTCCCGCATTGGTCTAACGTTTTTGGCGAACAAGGTGGTCTGGGCTCTTGATACAAGCCTGATGAAGGACCGTTTAGTTGCCCCCAGTGCATCACGGTCCTGTCTGTGTTGTCCTGCGTCTCTAGTGACGCAGAGACAACAATACCCAGGTCATGCTCATTTTCCACATGTCTCAACAACCTTCCACTCATGTGATAGGCACCCGTCCAATGTGCATGTATGCACACTTTTTGGAGTTTATCGGCAGAGCCCGTTCGGAAGCCCACTACATTAGGCGATCAAGATCGGCCTGTAAAGCATTCCGATCTTCCGCTGACTTCATTAAGCGCCAGACCTTGAGGTCATCAGCGTGTAGTGAACATGGGGATTCTGTGGAGATCATAGATAGAAACCGAAAACAACAGTGGGCCCTGGACTAAGGATCTCCGCTGGACACTTCACCTCCAGAAGGAGTGGGTCCCACCCACCCTTACCGAGTAGTTGCAGAGGAGGTCCTCTATCCATTTTGAAATGGGACCGGTGATGCCGAAAGCTCAGTAGGTTTACGTGTGAAACTTTGTCAAAAGCTTCGATAAGTCCACAAAGGTGACCGTTGTGATCCAAAACGCGGATGGCACAAGGGTTGTTTATTCGGAACAGCAACGCGTGGGTTATGCGTTTCAACAAGACAACAAACGAAAACACTCATCTGCATACGGTATTCGGCCCCGACCGTCACGGCTGCCACAGACGTCAACGCTCAGTTCGTTTACGTTCCCTTACGTACCAAGAGTCATTTCATGCAATGCTGCACTCCAATAATTCTTCCTGCACTATTCTGGTGCCAAAATATATGCTCTGGTTCCACTACTGAATTACAGTGGTGTGAGTAGTATAGCATGATCGCTCCTACTCACTACAGACGTCTATTGGCGTCACACTAGGCGTGGCCTCAACCCAACGCTCTCTTGCTAGCAGTAGATTGGTCAGACAGGAACGATCTTGACGAAAGCCACGCTGACAAGGGTGTTGCAACTTGTTTGCCTGCAAATACGTCCTGAACCTCCTGTCCAGTAAACGCGCCAGTATCTTTCCAACCGCAAAGGTAAGGCTCAGTTGTCGATGGTTGATTGCCACCTTTATACACGAAACACACGAGTACCCTTTTCCTCGCTATAGGAATTCATCCTTATTACCAAGGCATATTGAACCTTCGCGCTAGTGGGGCTGCAAAACATCCGTAAGTTCTTTCAGTACTAACGGATGCCAACCATCTGGACCGGGTGACTCCCGGAGGCTGAGATTCCTCTGCAACCTTCCCTTCCTTGATCTCCTCTGCGTTGAACACCTGGGCCTCGGGAGAAAATGGAGGAACCGGACGTGTCTCAACGGAGTACACCGTGGCATAACGGGCAGCCGGGACTTCTGCTTTGTCCTCTGCAGCTTCCGCTTCCCAGCCTTGCCGACGAGTGTATATATACTTGTTCTTGCTCTCGTCCGTCTTCGCAAGTAAGCATATAGCCTTTTGAATGCAGTCACTGACCGAGCAGCGAAGCGCCCCTCGTACACCCTGTGTTTCTTAATCTTCAATCGGCTGTATTTGTTGCGAATACCTCTGTGACGTTCGCATTCGGTTATCAAAAATAGTCTCCGTGCTCGATTGCGTTGTCGGAGACAGGGCCTTATATCCCGATCAAATCATAGCGGCCTTTGCCAAAGAAACCGGGGAAGCTGAGTTGGATCAAATGTCTTGACCAGTGTCTGCACGTGCTTTCTTATCCTCCTCTACTGACTATCAATATCTAATTCATCTTCATCCATCTATCCAACAGAGTTTGCTTTCTCTCGTATTGCGGCGCACGGTATTCGTCAGACATTCCGACCTACTGTCAACCTTGCTTTTGCAGTAGTGGAGTGTCTCCAATGAATTGTGGCGATGTCCTGATCACTACTCCGCAGTGTTGGGAAGTCATCTAGATCATCGACGTCCGTCTCCCTCGGAGTGAACACGAGATCCAATTTGGATCATTTATCACTTAGCCATCTGTTAGTCCTGCAGAAGCGCTAGTGCAAACACAAGTTCAGTAAACACATTGAAAATTTCTTCCTTGTGAAAATCCGTAGACTGCGCATATCGTTGAAGAGTTCAATCGGTCACCGGTACGTTGAAGTCGTCCATGATAAGACAGTGGCCATCAGCGGCATATCGTTGAAGCTGCTTCAGAAACGAAGATGGTTACGACCCAGGCACCCTGTAGATACCACCCACCGTTTCATAATTCCCAGTGGATAATTTGATTCTGCATTACAAACTCTCGTAGCAGTCGTCCGGGTCTGTAATCGCTGCAGTGACTGTGGCTAGAATATCCTCTCGTGTGTGCAGGAACACTCCGCTTCGCATACATTATCTGTCAGGACAGAAAAGATGGCGTTCCGAACTACACAGTTCGGCGTCCGAGACCGTACATCTGAGCCACGTTTCGGTTAATGCCATTAGCATCGGCTGATATCGACAACCACAACGTTCCAATTCCTCCCGCTTGTTGAAAACACTTCAGACATTAATAAACATGATCAATTCGGACAATCCACTTACGGTCGGGCTCTCAAGGTCACCTCGTAGTTGGAATCGCACTGCGGCGAAATCCTCTGTACAAAGATTAGCGGAGCTTACTTGGGTTTCAACCGCCGGCGAACTCTCCGAGAATCCTGAATGCAAAAGCCCCGTTCAAAGTTCTTGCAATTCTCTTAAGGTCGTCCTTAGAAGTTCCCTGACATCTGGGGGAGAAATCATGTAGAATACGAACAGTCCTTGCAAACGGTGGGTACAGTGAAGGACTATCGTGGCGAACCCCGCAGACCCAAACACTACCTTCAGCAGTCAGAGGCAAGCTTCAGGACTTTCTGGGCATCCGCCTAATCTAAACAGGGCTTTTACAAATACGCTTGCTTGAATACCCACTTCATTCTTAGTAAAAATGTCTCCCAAAGCCAACCGGAGTTTGACGAGGTCATGATTCAGTCGCTCCTGCGGCTTATCATCACTCGACTCAGGAACATTAACCATTATGACACAGCACTCCCTTGGCGCTAACTCGTGCACTGAAGCCGTTACTAGTAGTTTAGTTGTCGCCACTCCCACGGGGCTGACTCGGTTAGGAACAAGCGGAAAATTGGTATCAGAAATCGGGAGTACTTTTTGATTCGCCTTCCTCTCCACATGCAGTATGCATCTTGGCTGAAGGCTTACTTTCGCCTTCTGGATTTGTCTCTTGCTCGATCTTTACAACTTCAATGCAACTGCAGAAACCTGCGCAAATGTGACTTGGTAGTATCACTGACAATAGAGCTTCCGGTACATAGTTTTCCCCAGGAGGCTCTACTTCACTTAGGTACTGCATGCACTGGGAGGCCCGCATGTCGTATCGGCATCGCTCTCAGAAAGCCTTTTGCGGATGACTCACCCTGGCACCCACGGAGCAGCGCTTGAAACAGTCAAAATTGATCTGATCTGAACGACTGTTCTTGAGGCAGTTGTGTAGCTTTGCAATTAATGAAGGGCAAGTACGACGGAACCATCCACCACAAATGTCGCACTGTAAGGTTTGAATGCGTTTTTCAATGTGTTTCTCGCACGTGAGACACGCGAGCGCACGTCCGAACGACTGCGTCATTTCTTGGATAATCTGGGTGGAAATGTGGCAACAGTCAGTTGAACACATAATGCACTATCCTTCAAAATGTTCAGCCATCTGCAAAGTCACAATCAGTTTACGATAAGCGAACCACCTTTTTCGAACACATTCTCGTTTACTTCGACTTGGCGACGGACGCAACTACGAGTAGGGAAAAAGTGTTCAGTTATTCCCAGATGAAAAAGATTTTCAAGCGTTCTGCCGAGTGACACTCACGGTCTCCGCGTAAGCTTTTAGTTCTCATATTCACATCCAACCGGAGTTGAGTGACGCTTGTTTATATTGGCTTGTCGGCGTACACGAAACCCAATTCTGTCGTAGCTATACAACTCGTTCGAACAATACCTCCTTCGCGGCAGTCCAATAGTTGGTATGATTTGTTCACACTATTCATTAGGTAAATATTTGATTTGATTTGGGCAACTTGTTTGCCAGTACCTCATGACGAACGTTCTTTTTATCTTGTTCACATGAATGTCGGTTGACTATCTGAGCAAATAATGGAACAAACCGAGAACTTCAACGACATGACAGAAGTTCAGATGTCACCTTAAGATGCACGAGAGTGATTAACAGAAGTGCGTCATGTTGTGTTGCATTACCAAATCGGAAGCGCGAGTGTTCCAACACTCGGTTGAATACCTCAAAGCGCCTGGAAGGTATGCTCAAAATCCCACAGCGGGTGGATTGCAAACAGCGGGACGAGCAGTCACACAACGAAATCGGACCAGCAGACGGAGCATGGCAGGCAAAATGTGATGACCAAATCGGGGGCGCGATTAACCAAATACTCGATGGAATATCTCAACGTGGATATCAAATTTTTTCAAAGCCCACAGCGAGTGGATTGCAGACAACACAGGCGACCAGACGAGCCATCTGGCAACGAAATCGGACGAGGAATGGAGGGTAAAAAACCCACAACAAAAGGTCAGCCACACACACAAACCAGGCAGAAGTGCACACGACACGTGAGTGGAAACCGTTGCTGCGTTGTGGAACTGGAATTCCGGCTCATAAACGCGAGCACGCGTGGCGTGGGAACGAGCGAATTGAACAATAGACGGTGCTTTATTGAATGATTTTCTAGTGCAACGCGTCGTCGACTGTGATACAGTCGATTTGTTCCCATAGCTGAGATTTACACATGACGGCGCTTCTTTAAATACAGAGATCCTGAGATGTGCGTAGTTGGAACAACCTTTCCCGGTTGCCACTCCGTTGTGCCCAGATATAAAGTATACCACCCAGCCGCTTCTCTTCTGGAACATGGCGACCTGTGAACCATTCGCATCGCCTGCGAGTACGCTAGTGCCTGGTCTGCTCCAGGCCGATGACCGCTTCACACCCATGAGGCAAGAAACAGGGATCTTCTAGAAGGACCTCATCCAGAATCAGACTTACGTGACAGTGAAAGGCTGATCCAACCTTAGGGCGCGGTAAATAAGATATTTCTACTAAGAGCAGTAGATGTATTCAAAGCCACACAAGAATTCCGAATCAAACCAAAGGTTTTCCAACCGCATAGTGTCGTGAGTCAAGAACGCAAATGGCACAACGGTTGTTTAATATAAAAAAAAATCAACACAAGGGTTGTATGCCTCAAAACCACCTCAAACACATCTGCACATAACACTCATCCCGGGACGCCACAGTTGATAATGCCAAGTTCATGTATGAAAAGTACCATTTCTTGTCAGAGCGCAACCCAATGTTCCTTGTACTCTTCCCCGGTTACTTCATTACCTAAATACATGTCTCCGACTGCCTACTCATGAGTGGTATGGTGTGATCGTTCATCTTCACTACCCTAGATAGGTCCAACGTCAGGCCAGCATGGCTCTGGGTATCAATCTAGTGTGCGAGCCTTGCCTCACATCAAGATAACAAAACAAGTTAAGGTTGAACACTAGATATTTGTTCGTAGCTTCTGCACTCTAACAGTTTCGATCGGTTGGCCCCGAAAAAGACGCGGAAATCTGCTTGCGAATCTTATGGCTTAGAATCGTCTGAACCGGGTCTTAAACCACGGCCGAAATGCACACAAACCAGGCGTTCTCGTTACTGCTACACTGACCAAAATCAATACATAGTCAAACCATACCGTCAAACCCTGATTATTCATCACTGGACGAAACGGAGCATTTAAAGAAATGTAGCGCTATCTCAACCAGGGTTCTGACTTTCGTCATATCTCAGCGACTCACTTCGGGACAGGAAGCAGACAATAAGGAAGAACAGGCAAGATTTCGTCCTGGACGAGAATGTATTGATCAAATCTTCACTATTTGCTAAATTGTGGGACAGTGTCATACCTACTGACGACCAACAATGGCCGATCCACGCGTTTGATTCGGTGGACCGATCTACACTTTTAGAGTCGCTTAAACGTAGGGGTGTACCGACCAAGTATGTGAACATACTGTCGGCGCTTTATTCCCATACTCAGCTCAGGTTACGGTGAACTGTCTGACAGTTTCGGCACCAATGATTCTCAATTTCGCGATTTTTGTTTAACATTATTATGACGAGATACTAAAGAACTGTCTACGGCACTCACGAGAAGCCGACGTGGAGCTACTATCTGATGAGAGGCTAACTAAACTGAGTTACGCTGATGACAAGGTGTTGGTATTTGTCAATTTTCAAGTAGCGCAGACAATGCTTGAAACTACTTCGCAATCTGTTAACTGCCTGGGAATGCACATCACCGAGACCGCTGTGATTACGTAGATTTGATGCTGTTGGATTTGATGTTGTTGGGAAACTGCATCAGCGGCGGTGGTCATGTAAGGAACGAAATGTAAGCTCGTATCTCTATGGCTAAGGCGGTATTCGCTGACCTTAAAAGTCAGACAACAGACGGACATCACTTTAAAATTTAGGGTTTGGGTATGAGGCGGCTGTGCGGGTCGTGTTACTTTACGACCAAGAAACCTGGCCGCTCGAGGTAGATGTGAACCGTTTTCAGGTATTTCACCATCCATGTTTGTGTTCGATCGATCGCATCGGATGGTACCGAAAGAGGAGCACCAAAGAGGTTAGGAAACAGGCATCGGGTAGTGAGTACCAAACGGGTTTCTTCATCCAGTTTTCAAGTCTGCATAGACGAAGATAGTTGGGCTATATCGTGAGGAATATAGTTAGCCGATGATGCGACCGATTGGTGTGGGAGAATTAAGTCTCTTACCAAGAGAGCGGCCGCTGTAGTATGAGTTCATTTCTGGAACTGGGGCCCTCGCGATTTACACAGTCGGTGTCTGGAAACTGAGATGGCAGCTACTCGAGTTCAGTGACGTGAATGTTGTCGCTGTTTGGTCGAGCTGCCTACGCAGTAGGTATACTTGATGCGGAGCAGTGAAAGCCATGAGGAAGTTGTCTTGCTTGTGAGTTCTTCCTTTCATTCACGGTTCGGTTGTTCGTTTGCACGGTGTATTCACCTTGACGCTGAAAGTTTTGGGTATATACATATTTGTTTCTAGTAATTAGGTCCTCCCCCTTTTGGTTGTCTAGGACTTATTCATTTCTTCTTGGTTGCATGGTAGTTAAGTCCCAGCGCGAACCACTGATATGCTGTTGTCGTTCAAGATGATGATTTTGGATGCAATCAAAGACCCCTTTCATTCATCGGGAACAGCATTATCATAACATTAAAGTTGTAGATGCTGAAGAAAACACCTATGATGGCCAAGTAGACTTAAAAACCTTGGAACTGTATCGGGACCTAATGCTCGAATGTCGATCTGGCTACAAGCCCTTCAAAGCTGTAAGACCCTGCGTAAGTGCTGCAGAACGAATCAAGCTCAAGATTTGACAATCGCCTTGTGAACCATTGCAAAGGGCATTCCGATTTTGTTACTAAATTGATTTGTCGCGGACTAATAGGCTTAACTCAACTGGCTGAAATCCTCCGTGATACTTTGCATCCGTTCTTTATTTAACAATGTTGGATAAACCACTGAGTCCTGGCGTTAGTTTTAACAAATCTATCTCTTCAAAATAATTCAGGGACAGTGTCTCAAATCTACTCTTTTGTCTGAACCGGTCATTTTCCTATCGCTCGATCGGATTTCTAATTTCTCATAGTAACCAGAAACCGTATGGTGAACTACTTGAATATGCATTTTGTGAATGCCCTAACCGCGTTTCACACACAAATAACTATACCTACTGAGATGGATTCTCAACGTCGTGGTGTTGATCGACTGCGTAACCTAACTGATCACACATGTCCAATCGCGTTAAGATTAAATATCACGCCACGTCTCCTGTCTAACTGCCAGTCAATTAACCTGAGATGAGATGGCATCATCACCAAAAACAGCAGTGAAGCGGCAAATCGATGATTTAACAAGAGGGAATGAAAGCAGTTAATAATAAATTAGGAACAAGTCGTGTTTGCCTCCTGGATTGGGGTCTTCTTGACTCATCCGATCTCTGGCCAAAAAATCAAGGTACATGACGGCTAATCGAGTTTGATTTTTCGTTGACGGAGTTATCTGCAAAATAACGACAAGTAACGGAACAGAGCAGTGAAAGCTGTCTTGCAGATGGCGCAACCCTTTCACTAACTACTCGGTTGCATGTCCGTGGGACAGTGCACAGTGACGTTGATTAACTAAGTTTAGACAAGGCCTCTAGAAAGTAAACCATGCCCCTACCCCTACTCAGGTTAGTTATCGCTATCGGCCACCATCGTAACATGCGGCATTGTACCCTCTGCAAAATCCATCCACTCACATTACTAACAGATGACAGATGGTGTAACAGCCCATTCACATAGCGTTTCAGATTACCACCTCAAATAATCCATCAGCACTAGCAGACTAGAAGTACTGCCTCATCATGAATTCAAAGAATCATTATTGTTGCGTACGATGTGTGCTCGAGTGGCACTTTGCCCGTTCTGTCAAGTTATGTAACCTTTCGCAACGAAATTCAAGGCTCCTCAGGCCAAATCAATCTTCACCACTCTTTTTTGAGCAGGGCATAACAACGACTATTGTTTCTCACCTAAAGAAGGCATTGTGACCTATTCACGTGGCTTCAACCAACCTTAGAAACAGTCTACACAGAGTAGGAGCTGTTACAAAAAGGGTATGCACTAACATACATAGATGTCATTCGTTTTATTAGTAGTGATTTTTTTTATGTAACCATCAAAATAGTGTAATATCTATTGTCCTACAGAGGTTGATGAAATCTTCAGAATTTCGATTATCCATTCAAGCCTACCCCTCCATCGACCATGAACTAGCTGGTGCATCATCAAAGAGTACAATTAACCTTGTGCAGTACGCTTCGTCCCGAGTGACAGATTTACTCAAGCTGCTGCTGAACAGTAAAAAACGGAAGCCCGAAAAGTGTACACCAAATAGCAAGATACTGTGATCAAGTTAAACGCTTGCAGGGAAAGAAGTTAACCTTAACAGTACCAGCTGTACATCACGTCAAAAAAAGATATCCTTTCTGACAAGCGTTGTATTCTACTCATGTGACATGGAAGGAAACACGCTCCAGTTATACGTTAACATCAATGCTTATTACTAGCTGGTCGGCATCCCATTTCATGACTTGGCTGATATAGCCACCTGTTACAAGCTGAACCTAAGATAGAATCAATGGCAATCACGCCAAGTCGCGAACCAGCCAGAGGATAGTATCGAAGTTAAATTTGATAATCAAAAAATGATGTTAGACATAAAAGAATGCAAGATAAAGCAACTCATACAAATAGCGCCCATCAAATTTACTCCGATGTCGTTTTGAATAATCACGTCCACTGTCTGAACATCCACTCAACTTTAACGAACAAATCAACTTATCAATGAGTGATATCCGTAACGCACGAAATGCATTTGAGTTGGTCGTTCCAGTAAAGTTGTGCACGAAGACTGAATCAATCAATAGGCAATTGATCAAGGAAGACAAATGTGAATGAACGCAACTTTCCATCATCCCTGCACCGTTAACTTTTCGGTTAGTTTAATATTGTCATGTGATGCGTAACGTTTACCTGAGTGTAACCTCCATCTAGTTTTCTAACAGCACGTTACCTGTCAAGATAACCGGGTATCGGTTTAAACGTGAAAAATCTCGCAACCGACATGTGAGTATATGTGGAATCAAAAGCTTGCAAATTAATAGTGGCAGTAATGCGACAATCGTATTCACTCGTTTCGGAAGCAAGCAAAAATGGTTTCAGGTTACATCGTGTGTCAAAACACAGTAAAGGAACACTCCGATAAGCTGCTATTATCCAGCATCACAAAAACATGTTCTACACTTATATCAGCTGGAAGCATGACGTGTAAACCCACAATGTCAACCAGAAAATTTGTCCGAGCTGAAAGCAACAGCACGCTCTTGTAAATCTCTCTTGTTTTTCAGCACTACTGTGTAAATCACGATAGCTAACACTCCTCTTCGAAACGTACATGCGTATTCCGGTAATTTTGTATTGGTAGTAAAGAAAGTAGGCAGAAAAATGTGAGCATCAAATAATATGGGAAGAACTATACAAGGTAACCGGGAAAACAATATAGAAGACGCGTTGAGAAACGCGGAAGTTTGGTGTAGTGCAAGCACAAGAACTGTAATACCAAAATCTAACAATACAAAGGCAAATTAGTGTAAACCACTTCGGTTTTTGGAAATTCAATGTGAACATAGAGCCAGTGGAACGCCTAATGAAAGACATCCGATTGTGAATATGGTGACCCTGAGTGGCGTTTCCTTAACCAAAAGAACAAGACCATTCAATGTTTGGTCATAGACAGCAAAAAATCTATGGTAAAAACGCTTAGGCGAAGTAGTGGATATAATACAATAGAGACAACACGTTCCATAATTCAGAAGAAATTAACTGATTATTAATAGATAAAAATAACCGCGGGTTTCAAGCGCCACCGGTCAGCAAAGTTTCACAAAAATAACGATTAATTAGTTGCCACCGGGGTTTGAAGGATAGAAAACCAGAGGTATCTGTGCGGTCAAGACTATCCTACATGAGTGTTTGCAACATACACGGAAATCAACTATTCAAAGCTAGTCAAAAGGCTTAAATGCATCGAACGTACGTAAAACGGTCTAGGAATATTGGGACATGGATGGGATACTGGGCACTAAGTCAGACAGGGATGGAGTATGAGTGAAAGGGAGAAAGGAATTACATATGGATGATTTTTGGCTTTCAGATGTGTCTGTTGAAGATTCCGTCAATTCTACGGTGACATGTGAAGACACATGAGTGGGTTGCGCCCCCATGATAACAACCAGACCTTTAGTTGTCCCATAGAACAGACCACCATTTGGGTTCCACAGTATGGTGTTGAGCGAAATACCGGTTGAAGCTGAGAGAACTAAACGATGCCATCGATCAAGCTGATCAATATCAGATCGCCCATTTTGAAGATGCTGCCGGGATGATGATACGGGGTTGAGAAACATGGGATGTCTGATGGTTACCACTTCGGACAACGTTCTGTGGACGATGAATCCGCAATAATTCGTATTTTCTTTTTTTAATATCCGCTCGAGACGAAAGATTTGCGCTGGAAAGGATGCAATAACAAAGTGCAATTCCAAAAATGTCTAACAAAATTTGCAGGCGTATAATTTAAGATCCGGGACTCAATCCGAACATTCATACACTCCGTGTAAGTCAGTCAGCAAACAATATAAATATCGCGATCAACGCATCTAAGTCAGCATTCTTAAAAACACACTCGACAATCTTGTCATCAAAGTTTAACAGAAAAACACAGACCTTACAAACAGTAAGCATCGTTAATGATTTTGTGCAGTTGGTCTTCTCAACGTGATCAGTGCAAATAACACGCGAAAGAGAGAACAAACGTTATTGGGCGTTCCAAAAACGTTTGAGAAGTATCTATAACCAATCAAAACTTACCCACACATTCATAGCGTTTAGGTATTAGCAGATTATCTGCTGCAGACTGTACATCATTGGCAACAAGATAGTCAGGATTCAGCAAATCTCGTTGACTCGCATCAGAGGTCACTGAACCACTCGACAAATGTCGCAAAGATGATGCTGGCAGATCGGCTGAAGGGAGCCGCGTGGTAGCCATTCCGACGGCCAGGTAATCGCTCAACGGAGAAAAATCAAGACAAACTGGACTGGTTGTAGTAAAACAACGAGCGAACAGGCACTGACCCCGACGAGTTTTAGGTTGCAGACGGTAGACAGCCAGCAAAGTATCCATTGATGTAATCACATTATTGGTCGTACTTGTAGGCGTGAAACAATGTGGACGAGAATGCCCACTATTGTTTGCGTTGGGAACCACGAAAGCGGCTAACATGCGACCATCGGGGGAAAGACAGATCGAAGAATCATTAAACAGACGAGCATGAGGTATAACCAGGCTATTTGTGTTATATGAAACAGCAACGTTTGCGGGCATCGGATGAATGAGTCCGCCGGCTTTCAAACCAGTGGTGTCGCCATGATCCGATGAACAATTGGCACGATTCCGTACAGGGTCACAGAAATTTAGTTCCCATCGACAGATACGATATGTTGTGTCCTGAGAAAAACATACAATGAAATACGCAACAAAATAACCTTTAGAATCATAGAGCTGTTATGCAACGAATTAACCAACATGATTGACTGGACTTACTCAACAGGCTAACTAATGACGCCCATAGAAAAATGCACTATAGTGAAATACTGAAGTCTTCTTGTTATTACCTTCAGCTTGTATATACTACGCAACATACTGACAACAAGTCTGGCATACGGAGCAAAAAGCCTCACAATGGCTTACAGTAAGGCGACATACGTAGTTGGTGTCCGGTGGTCAAAATACACCGCAAGCACACGACCGACTTTGCGGTAATTCCCATGGCACATCAGCAGCAACGAATGTAGGTCATAACTCTGTTACCCTGACTGATTCTGTCTAGGTTTAGACTTGACAGTATCCAGACCACAAGTGAACCAGAGTATGTCAGATGACGGCAATCGTCCTGTAGTGTAACCACAGCAAAACTTATCATTTACATAATAAATGGTGCAACACAAAACTTAGACAACCGGGTCCACCATTAAAACATGGCCATCGGTCATCTCATCCTGAAATGGTTATCAAACCCATGATAGTCAAATCGCTGAGATAGTAGAAAAAAATAGCGGCATAACAATATCCACCATTCATCATATTTTTGTTGCGGCCGGTAAAACCATTGATCATACATGTTTGGGGCACGAATTGCGAAGGTGCTCTTGATCCTACTGTCAAGTCCATCACCGACACTAAACAGATCGATACAGAGTATGCGGATGACACTGCCCTTCCAGGTCCTTATGTCCAGAGCCTGTAGACCATACTGAACACGGTGAATGACGGGGTACACCAGTATAGAAAGCTCACCGCACTTTGAAAGTGTGGCATGAGGAGTAAGGTATTCTCACTCCCAGGTCTGATAACTGTCCACAAAAAGAAGGATTCGTCAGCGTTTACTAGCTGCATTGAAAGTGAGACAATTCGGAGGAGAGAGGTGAATATAGTGGAAATGAATGGGCTGTTCGGTCTGTCACGACGAGACTGGATTTTTACGCGATGTGACGGCTTGAGCACCTCGATGACATCGGGCTAAACTGGACGCTGTGGCGACGACATCGACAGTCACTCATGTCAGGCAGGCCAATAAGTAGATGTCTGACAAACCCCAGTCTCCTGGTCCTCCAGGTTCGGTGTTGAAGCAAGGTTGGCATGTTT
>LOND01001350.1:47009-61235 GCA_014220965.1 Paragonimus kellicotti | reverse complement strand
CATCTTTCAGAATATAGTCCACAACACAACTGAACATATAGAGCGAGATCGGACACCCTTGACGAAAGCTCGAAACAGTTGTCCATGAACTCTCATCCTGTGTGCACAATGACCACGGTCTTTTCGAAAGCTTCTGGTCAGCTTGAGTTTAAGTTCGCAACGGTTGTCATCATATTAGGAGCAAGGTGGAATCCAGCGACGCCAGTTCATGAGGTTTATCGATGTGATAAAAAATCCAATTCTATCATAACTGCACAGCGCCATCGAAACATACCTCCTCACAGCAAGCTTTCATAGTTGATGGAACTTGTTTCCACTGTTCCTTAGGTTCTCTCATCTGACTCGAACTACACAATTTGTTCACCAATGCTTCCCGATAAGCATTCCCTACACTCTCCTCGCCCGAATGCTAGATAGGTATCCTGCATTCACGAGGGAATGACCTCTGAGCAAATGACAACACAAAACGGGCACGCATAACAACATGATCCGAGTCTAGGTGGTTGCTCTGAAACACACGACAGTCTTTAACAGTGGTGTCATCTGTAACTGAACGCCATATGATCAAGTTCTGTCCCTGGCTTAGAGGCCCACAGAGGTCTCCATACAACAAAATGCCTCTTCCTGTGTTGAAATGCAGTGCTCGACATATAGAGACTGTGGGATGCACACAGTTGAAGCAGCCTCTGTCATTGTCAGTGCGTTGTGCACGGACACCAAACATACCTCCTAGCCGCTTCTCCTCTGGAGAAAAATCATCATCATCATAGACAGCAATACATCAGTGGTTCACACTGATGCTTGACTGCCACATCTGGAGAAAAACGATCAAGATTGGCATTAACATCGCCCACTAGTACGATAATGTCAGTGTCTAGTCTGCTTCAAAACGTCAACGACAGCGTCGTAGAAAGCATCTTTAGTAGCATTCGAACAGCTGTCCATTGGAGCGCACGCCGATATAATGAATATACAGCGCTTTTCCGAGTTGTGTTGACAAATCTTAACCGATGTATTGAGTCTGACAGCGCACAAGCGACTGTTCACTGGGATCCAATCGAGCAAACATTGCTCTGCTCTGGAACTCAGTGCGATTCCCACTCCAGCTTGACCATGAGATTCAGCTTCGGCATCACCAGAGACCCTGAGAGAGAGACGTTTGGACAAAGTTATCTAGAGGTGAGCTCAAGTGAATAACGGTGCTAGAATCGTAGACTCGCGTCTCCGACACGCAGCACACATCAAGCTCCAGACTTGAGAGAGTACTAGCCAGAGCAGCTTGCTGACCGACTTGTCGGAGAGTGCGGACATTGAAGGCGCCAATGTTTACCGGTTGTCTTGGCCTTCAGAAAACAATTATCGCCCGAAGGCACATGGAAGGCAGAAGAAATGGAAGTAAAATAGAGGAAGTCGTTGTGGATGAATAATGTCACTGTCAGGAGAAGGATAGCCGCCGCGGAATTATCGGTTAAGGTGATAACAAACCGGCTTATTTACTATGATAACCGAATATTTTAGTCAGCAGTATCTGCTTGCAGTTGATATCGATGCCAATTGATATACAACCGGGAAAGCAAGCCGTTGTTTGACAGGATGGAATAGTTGGCAAAGATCCTAATATGAATGAATCAGTGTTTCCTCAAATTGCAAATAGCGAAAATGAAAACTATGGATTAAACGTACGAAACCTTCTGTAAAAAATGGAAATCTACCTGTATACAGTTTGCTGATCCGTGTTCTCCCATATCAACAAAAAGACCGGCAATAACTTCGGTTATACTTCTGTGTACGGCATTCAACATGGAGTCGCCATTCGTACGGTTGATCAAGTACATGACATTTTTTTGTTTCTGTGTAGCATAATTTGAGGGTGACTGAATCACTGGTTCAACGAAACTAGGTAAATTCGAAGAGGATTGTGAAGACGGCTGTGTAACTGAACATTCATCAATTTTAATCGGTGTGCCTGCTGAGCTGGGTGGGCTTGTTCTCATACGAAAATCGTGATTAAATGCATTCCCACATTGATCATCGGATAACACGAGCCTCTCACACACAACTGCGCTCAAACTCGATTGTGGATCGATGGGGAATGTTTGGGGGACAATATGACCACAGCGACAACAGGCCGTCATTGAACGATCTTCGGGACCTGGATGAGAAAATAAAACAGTGTTAGTGAAGCTCTGGTGTTAATATTGGGAAATGAATGTAACAAATTGGCACTGCTGATATATGTACAATGCGGCACAAAAAACTCGTCCCCACTGGATAGGGTGAGTGGACATTGATATTAGTTTTGTTCACATTTCAACAGTAGTTACCATCGGACCTAGAGAAGCGGTTGCTGAAAACCATGTTTTCTGGATTCACACCGTTTCCTACAGAGGAGGTCAACGTAAAGATGAGCAGTTCATGAGTTGTCAAAAGTGAGAAAATAAGCAACTTACTTTTATCCGGATATTCCGCCTGTTCGGTATCCCGAGCCTCTCCAACAATATCCACTAGAGACCGCTGAAGGACGGTCCGGGAGCAGCCGGGTTGCAGTTTACAAGGTCGGATTGGGTAAAGCTCCGAGGAGAAATTCGGTCTAAGTAGTTGGCACCCAGTAGCAACATAGGGGAATAAATTCAAAGTTGGAGACGGATCCGGCTGGCACACATCTGGATTGATTAGGTGTGCTGGTCGAGGATAATTCCAAACGCCGTGGTCCAGACGATTCGCAATTAGACGACCAAGTTCGGCAGCTTCTTGTACTAAGGACCGATGGCTCAGAGTGCCACAGCACGTGATTGTCATATTACATGTCAGCTCAGCCTGCAGACCAGTAGAGGCAAGTTTCCCAGAACAGCTGCTTTCTCCATTGTGCGAAGTGTCCATATTGGCATTTGACAGACATGCAGATTGATCATCAGAGAGAGAACTGCTACTGTCCGTTTTTCGACGCTATGAGGTAAAACAGTACGGACAAAAATTGAAACACTATTGAGTAACAAACGACAAAAGACAATCAAAAATGTTTAGACCAATGCAAACTCAGACCTTGAAAACGGTCACTATAACAAATGCTTACCTTGGGTAGCGGTGAACTGACATGGGCGGCTGTGGCGCACAACATCGGTCGGAAACTTCTCGAAAGATTATTTGTCTTAGGGTAGTCGGTAGCATCTGATGTTAAGAATTTCCGGATATGGTCCGTCAGAGGACCCTCCGAGATGAGATCTGATGCCATGTAGGTAAGCGGAGTCACCTCATTAGCATTGCTAAGTCGGGATCGTAACAAATCCAAGGCGGCTAGAGGCAGGTGACTCAATCTATTCAGTGTTTCAGGACGCGACGTTTCCAGAGATCTAGAGGGATTATCGATCGAGGTAGGTTTATGGTTTCCACTCACACCAGCGCGGCACTGGATACATATCCCAGCAGTGATAGTTGGGTTTCTGAGTGAGATTGATCGATCCATCCTTAAATCAGTCGAAGTCGTAACCTGAGTACAAAATGAATTTTAAAAAAACTACGTTGTATTTATGGACAATGCAGAAATTGAAGCGGATTGCGGAAAGCTGAATCGCATACGAACCAGTTATTCTTATCAATGCACCATCAGGATGAACATGCGTTTACGCGACTTTTAAGAAACACCCTTTGCAACCACGAACGGTAGCCTAAGAAGTATTGTCAAAAACTGTTTTTATTACGCCGAAGCGTTGTTGGTAAAAGTGAATTACTGCCAGTTTGCTATTCTAAACGTGTCAGAATGGTGTGACAGACAGATTAGTTTCAGAAGGGCTAACATTATCAATACCCTACCGACAGAGGTCTAGATAAAATACCGCCATGGAAGAGTTAACAATAAGAACGCGAACACAAACGGAACATAGCGACGGATAGATGAACAGCCAAACAAGAACTGATCTGATTGATGATTAGCAAATTCCAGCCACAGCTTGAAACAGTCCAAACTGCGTGCTGGTTTGCGAATGACCAGACAGCAGAGGGTGAAAAGGTCACGGATTATGCAGCAATCGCATAATAAACATGTGACAGCTTGGTTTGCATACGGGCAAAGGTCATGTAGAATAATGAATATATCTAAAACGGACTGAGCTGGACAGAACGATACCGAATCGTGTGAAAAACGAGGAAACTGGCACCACATCAGTTGATTCTTGCATCGGATACGGCCGTTGGTGTAAGACAGGTTTTAGTGGATTTTCTCATAATTTAGTTGTCCTTCTTCTGTGGTCGGTAAAGCCGTCACATCATGTGACTCCAGATAAAAGAAGAGCTTCCGTCCTCCTCGTTGCAGGAGATTGGGTGCAATGCTGATAAATAACATAAATCTAAGAATAGAAACAATCGGAGCCTTTAAATTCACTAACGTGTCTTGACCGGCCTGATACGAAAGAAAGCTGATACTCTCGAGGTACTCTTCTAAAAACGAAATGTAAAGTGTAACTCGGTGCAATGACCAGGAGCTGACGTATAATCCAGATCTGAAGCTGTTGTCGTTGAGGTATACTTTCACAAAACATGCATCTCAGGTTGTGGCTGAAAATCATACATGAATCGAAATCAGTCGCAATCGTGTGAATGCCTCGTAGATGTCGCATTTTTTACGGTGCGTGGTACCGAGATGTCCAGTAGATACACACAACGGAACTCAAAAGCATGCTAGAACGCTCACTCTACTGTATACAGGCTTCTTCGGTCGAGAAGAGCCGACTAAGAATTGGAATGGGTATACTAAGTAACACGCTTGACAAGGATACCTGTTCAAAGCGAGCACAGAACGAAAAAGCTTCAGTGAGTTGGAAAACTGCCGTCTCATGAGCTAAATTAGTTGCACATTTTAACCACAAAAGTTCGGTATCAAGAAAACGACGAGTTACCCAAATAAACAAAATGAAGACTTAGTTCCATCATCTACAGTAATGCATCAGCCGTCGGTGTTTATGTTCAATAGACATGCAGTGTCTTTCGAACAAATCTGAAACACTGCGTTTCATCATCATCATCATCATCATAGACAGCAATACTGTTGGGGGAAAGTCTATTTTCTCCAAAAATGGTTCCTTTTTGGAGATATCCTCGAAAAATAATTTGATTTTCAATTTTGTCTTTTCGTGTCGACATGCTAAAACCTAATTTTGGCGCACGTTTCTCTTGCGTCTCTGATTGGCCCATCCCACTTTTAATGCATCAATTAACGTGGGATTCTTCAAGGCTGTTCAGAGACTATATATGCAGACGCTGGTCTGCAATGTTACCTTTGGTTAGAGAGCAAATACATTCTCGACTGAAGGTCAAGGTCTTCTGTGTTCTTCTGGGGTTTTGGGTATCGTTACGCTCTGTGCTACGTGTCCGTGATTCGTATATTCGTGCGCTAGCCATTTCTCGTTATCGTTGACCAGCGGGTCATAACAAATACGTCAGTGGTTCTCTATGATACTTAATTGCCACACAACCGTACAAAAAAGTAAGCCCTGCACAGGAAGATAGAAGAAGAAATAAAAGGAGCGGAAGTGACTTGACTGATAAAAAACAGCCAAGTTTGTATTCAAATGAATACACCTTGCAAACAAACAACCGAGCTGTGAGTGAAAGTAAGGCGTCATCAGCAAGACAGCTTCCTTACGGCTTTCACTGCCCCGCATCATTAAGTGCACTCACTTCACAGACAACTCGGCCAAACAACAACATTCACGCCACTGAGTTCGACTGACTACCATCTCAACTAGGTACTCCAGCCATTGACTGTGAGTCGCGAGATCCCCAGCCTGGAAGGCGAACCCGGCCTGCACTGGCCAATCCCCTCTTGAACGACTGCGTTTATTGGACTATTGATTTTGTCTGGTGTTCATGATCGTCCAGGAAGATGTCACCTATCACAGCTCATAGTGGACGACCATGGTAATTCAAGCCACTTACCTACACAGTCTCCCATGGAATAGAATAAAACGTGGATAAATGAAGCGATCTTTAAGGTTCATCCAGGTGAGGTCTGGATCTGTGAGGGCAGTACACCAGGACTAGTGGCAGTCGACGTCTTCATATGCTGACACGGACAACAGGAATAGCTAGCAATTCGACGGACGGAACTTGATTGACAATAAGGAAAACATTTTCATAATGGTGAACTCAGAGGCAAAACTGAAACAACTGCGTGATCAACTGAACTCTACAGGGATGCAACAGTTTCACAATAGAAATTCACAGTGACATTAAAAATGAAGTCCCAAAAGTGCAAACGTCTAGAAGCATCTACCGCAAACAAACTTGGTTCGAACGAAAATTTTAGTTCGAAAGTCTTACTCAGACCTTTAATAGACGACCTAGTACTTACTTCAGTTAACAGCTGGCAAGTTCCAAAAAAGAGTAAATTCACGACACATTGCCAGAAAGTGGTAGTCAATCTCAACTGACAGAAACCTATATAAAAGCAAGTGGTTTAATACCTGCTATCATCGCCATTCCTCAGAGCACGTGCCATCGTTTGCTATCTAAAGAGAATGACATATCAGTTCAGCTGCAACCGGATAAGCCCACAATGTTGCAGTGATAGCGGTTATTGAAGAAACCATGTAACTACTGAGCTCAGCGAAGAAGAAACCAGTGGACTCGTTCACCCAATCAAACGTGATACCGCGTTCCGCCTGTATTTCTGAATGCAAACTTGATGGCCCCACTCCAAGACAGAATGTGCCTCATATTCTGAAATGGCTGTGAACATTTACAACTGTCATCGTTCGAAGAACGTACATGAGACAAGCCACAGACGTGCCAACGCGTTTCGCATCAGTTATGGTCTATAACCAAAACAAATTACAATGTTTCCTGAGGCTATCAACATTCGCTGAGTAAGCCCAGCTCTGGTTACCAATCTATCACTCCCTTAGTAGTTTTATCAAGCCCCGTTAAAACCCCGGCTGTAGCTATTTTTTCATCCTGTGAGTGGATGTGAATATTAATATTGTCGACAGGTGTACTTCAACCAGACAACTTAGGCTAATCAGATAAACAAAAAAACACTTCGGAGTTGCAGAAGGTATTTGCTGATAATAAGGCATGTCAGCTGAAGAAAACTGATAAAACATACAATCGGTACTGTTAAGTTCATGATTAGAAACAAAAGTTACCCGAAACAATAAATCTAGGTATTAATTAGGTCCGACCAAAAGACTCAGTGCTAATCCAAAACCATCCTGCAGCGTGGTAACCTCCAAAATCGAAAACCGTCTTGGTATTACTGACTCGAGTTATACAGGCCGGATGACCACCTCAAACAAAGGCGTTGTCAACATTCACCATTAGCACCACAGACCCAACACCTGCATCCAGTATGAGCAACACAGACATCCTCAGAACAGCTGCGGTTGCACTGCAGGTGGTCTTCCACTAGTATCAGTGTGCTGAAGAGTTTTTTGAGATCATTACTAGTGGAACATGTTCCCCAAAAGATACCGAACCACCTTAAACTAAGCAGCCAAAGCTTGCCTCCTATACCTTGTGAAGGACATTGCCCTCATGGAGAAGATAGAACGATGGGCTACGAAATGGATTACAACAATTCGTTCGCTGACTCATTCAGACACGCTGCGTAAACTGGGTCAATCCTTAATGTGCAACCGACATACAACTGGAGTGCTTAATCTCAGCAAGTAACATCCCCCATCAACCCCACTTTCTGCAATGAAATATGTTTCTACTTACATCAAATAGCCATCACAGGGGAAACTCGCTAAAACCGTATCGCTGAATGAACCGTCTGACTTGAGAAGAACATTTATTTGACATCCCGATGTCCAACCCAAAACGACTTACCAGTCGACGCACGGTGGAAATTCTGATAAAGAACAACGGATGGGATCTCAAAAAATAAATCCTGGTTATCTTTTCGACACTGATGTATTCAGTAAGACTACTTAATGGAAGACCTAGACATTTGACCGCAGGGGCAGAAGTGTTAGGCGTCCATTTTTCCCCGTCCAAAACCGCCTCCGTGCTCGAGAAAAACGATTAATCCAATCAGAATGAGCGGAACTGTCCAGAACGGTCGAGAGGTAACCTTGGTTATTTTTTTACCTGTCGACCTTTATTCCACTATGCTCTTTGGTGGCTTATTGGCCCTAACTATTTTTTCGTAAATGTCCTATTTTCTGATTCGAGAATATTTTTGGGTCACTACGCACCATACAAATACCTTGTATTTTTTCGTCTTGTAGCACACATTTCGGGACGGAACAAAGCTGTTTTTGCACGCGTCTTTTGGCTTGTCTTGGGAGCAAATTACGGGGACAGTCGCGGTGTTTTCGGGACCGAGATTTTCCGTGTTGATTATTACCGGGAAGAGAATCCGATTTTTGTCAAGCGCACTGCTATATCGAGGGTTTACAACAAAAAACCTTTATCACATTGGGCAACCGCGATGATTTGGAATCGCAGTACAGTGAAAGTCTAAATTTTCTTGCACCTAAACACTGCTTGTTTACCTCCAGCTTAAGCACCCTCAATCCGCCTAGTGTCTAACATAATTGCGATGAAGTAACTCGACGAAACCACCTCTTCAAAATTTTAAGATCTGCCATTCTATGTATCCTGTTCAAATTAGTCAACAGGCAACAATAGTCAGCGTATTCGAAGTTGTATTTCGTCTGTCTGTTGTGCATCTGCAATTTGCTTCAGGACATTGACAGAACAACTCAGCTTCATTTTCCCGGCCCACTAGCTTCGGTAACCCCATAAGTTACGTATTTCGTGACCTAACAATCATAACTCATAAGTAGACCAGTGTCGCCCCGAATCTCAGTACAACTACATTAACTCGTCTGAAGCCAATTCTACCAACATAATTTGAATCTGAAGTCAGATTTGGAATACAATGCTCTCGAATGTCAATATTTGTCCAAATATAATTGGACGTCAGTCAATCGATCACATTGCTTGGGGCGTTCCTAGAAGGTGTTGAACCTTCCGTTCTCTAGTAAAAAATCATTCCTAACCCATAAATATATCAGTGCACAATAATCTCAGGTGCGGCGATTAAATTCTTTTTGATGACTTGGGCTGGGGACTTCGGGGACTGGAGATCTGAGCGTTCTGCCAGCCGGAAATTCGTTCATATATTGTTACGGCGGCTTTAGTGATGCAGTATGAGGGATCAAAAGAGTTGGGAAATGGGAGGAACGATGTTGTTTCTTGATGGTTATTACATGCAAGTCGACCGAGAACAATACGAATGATGGCAAAGACGACTACTACTCTGAGTTGTCAGTAGGGGCTGTGAACGATGTTAACATTCCCAGGGACAATAGGAACGCGCAAGTTATTGTGATAATACTGAAACGTATGCAAACTTCCTTGAAGCGGGAGACGACTGCTCGGAAAGTGGCAAACGCATGTTGTGATTACCCTTGAACCACAGCGTGATCGTGACCTGTCATTTTCTAGCACAGAAGTGTTGTAGCGGATCTCGATTCTAAGCACATGGCTGTTTGTACTCGGCTGTTCAGCTGAGTGAAACGTGAGCACCAGGTCAGTGATGGCCGCTCTGGAACTTGACAGCGGGCTTAATCAAGGTTTGGACAACTGAACTAGCAACAACGATTCGTTTCCATCAGCAAGCATGCGGGTGCGAGAGTGCGTATTCGTAAAAGCCGTCTGTCGTTACGTGAACTTGTCAGTTAGCGTTAGCAAAATTATGATCACAAGACATGAAAGCTACGACAAGGTCGAAAGATTAATCTGTCATATCATCCATGAGTTGATTGTTGTTGTTTGATCATGTCCCATTTATTCGATACACGCCGATCGTAGCAGTTTTGTCGTCTTAAAATAAAAACAATCAAGCAAAAAACCAGTTCGCGCACGTGTGAGCATCTGCAACACCGAGTCCGATGAGATGGGTACGAAAACCAGACAAGCGATAACACAAGATTTGCATGAGGCACCAAATGGAAGTCATAGTTGAGTTCCAAAAAAGCGAAAAGCAGCATACTACGAGATAAATTCCTGAACTAGCCAAGTTAATAGGCGTTTTTAATGAATGTGTATAAGAGACTACATGTGCACACCGAATACGATGTACTGGAGTATACATGTTCGCTACATCTGGTCTTGGGAGTGCTGCGAAATTAGTGCATAGATCTACAAGCATGCTGTCATTGTGCAAGCGATGACTTCAGAAGCAAGTGAGCAATCGCCCAGTGAAAAAAACGGCCGTGGTAAGCAGGTCAAAAAGAAGACTGAGCTATCAAAATGAATCAGCTAGGGTCACGATAATGAAGAGTGGAATGACAACCAAACAGGAGGCAATTGAAATATTCCTAAAAATATGCTTCGAATAACCTACCTGGCCGACAAAATGACGTGTTATTGTTGAAATGCTGTCATTTGAAATCCTCTTATCTACAGTCGGGCAATCAGATGAGAAGGAGCCGGAAGAACTGTTCGCAAAACACCACCAATCAACATACCGACTAGCCCATCTCCAAAAAGCGGCGAGACATGGACGACAAATGGAGTGTCGCATTAATTCACGGTGCGCTAGAACGAGGTCACAGGCATGACCACCACAGCACAAGCTTCCGTCTTTTGTGAGCGCAGAAGGCTGAGAACAATAGTTTCCACGGGATAGAAGAAACTCCTGAACAGGCATGTCTTCAATGATGGCGACAGCGACCGGATTGGCGTCAAGGAGAAGGCGTCTGGGTACGTTGGAAGATGGATCCCGATGAGACACAAGCTCTTGCACAAGCCTGGATAGGGGGATCCCGGTGAGTCTCATTTGCTTGGCGATGACCTCAGCCACACGAGAAACTAAATTCATACTCTGTTGCGCATCGAACGTGGAGGCGGGGAATTTTGGTCCCAATGTTCCCGCCCAACGACACAGTCGAAGCGAACAGATCTCGCATACGCCAAGTTGAATAAACCAAGCATCCGGTTGTCCAACGAGAAACTCGAGAAGTAAGTCTCGAGAAATTAGGTTGTGACTGGGAATCGAAGGTGAGGATTGCATACCTACAAAGTTTAAACAAGGGCAGGAGAATAGAAACATGAATTCCCATGGTTGATTGCATGCAGCCGTCTACAGACAGAACAGAAACAAAATGACGCGGTTAATGTTTTGCAGCTCGTGTTGATCAAACGGTAATCAGCATGCCTATTCATAGATAGATCAAACAATATTTGTACACCATACGGAATCTAATGCAGGTTTAGGTGGCATAAAAAGTGGGAAATATCATAACAGGAAGTGGAAACACGATTAAGAAAAGTACAAGGTCTCATAAAAAGGTTACTGAGTGTACCTAGCTATAGACAGATTTGGTTCGTTGGGTCTCAGCCAGAAAGCCGCGTACTCTCCACATAACCTAACAATGGAACAGAAGTAAGCAAACCTCGAACACGTGTTACGCATTGGTCACTCAAGCTATCGCCTCCGGTCGAACTATACTAATGTGAAAATTGTGATGGGTTCAGTCTGCAATAGGTGTCACCGGTCACTGAAATCCGTATGACGAGAGTAACAGGCACAAAGCTGCATTAAATCTGATCAGTCTAAAAACACATTGACGAACCGTACTGTTGTTAATCGGATGATTTTATCGGTATCAACGGTTCAAGGCCCGTGCTGTCCCGCTTTACTAATTCCACGAGAATCTCAGCCAAACAATGCAGAAATGTCAACGAACGAGATTGATCACCATTGCTGCCAATATTCCCAGCTACAGCTGAGATGTTTCATGAGACCCTAAACCAGAGAGATTAACGTAATATATCATTTCCATCTCATTACTAGTTTCTTTCATTTCCCTTTGCCAAGTTATAGGTTTGGTCAATTTAGACCTTGCGCCAATGAGTTGGGAGTTCGACAAGCAATACATCATGTGCTGACCTATAGATTCACATCCTTAGTACTTGGTTTTAGCTAATAAAACGGTCTCTCAATCCCTGTATTGTCTACTCGTTATCAGCAGAGGTGTGCAAATGTACGCGAACATCGATGACAAAAATAATTTTTGGCACTCGAAAAGAAGCCCGACTGTTGTTGGAAGGAGTGTACAGTGCCTGTTTGTCAAATTTTGTTCCATGGTCTGCAAATGTGGCTTGTTCATGACGAGGACATAAACAAACATTTTACGTTTGTTTACCGTTGTCCATCAATTAGCCGTATCAGTTAGAATGATTGTGTGAACAATGTTGCCGTTCGCCAGCGCCTAGTTCCTAAAACTTCCAATGCGAAACTCAATAATCAAACCATAAAAATGTACCGTCTGCAATGGTTAAGCCATGTAAAACGAGTACTCTACAGGACATTATTTACCAATGCCGACAACAGTTAGACAGAGCCATAAGATGGTCATACAAGGGCGTGATCACGACCGCTTTACAAAGCAAAGTCCGCCGGTTGGTTGAGGCCCATGATCACTTAAGTAGGCACATGTGTGTATGTATGTATGTACGTATGTACATCCCAACTGAGTGGGCCGTCAATACTAGATGTTGCGGAAAGTCTCTCACAATATCGTTCGTAAAAAAACGGACAGAAATAGAAAGTGTGTAACCATTTGGTGCACAGGTCGGATGTGAATTGTAACTAGCAGTTCTTTGAGGATCCCAACCTGGGTTGACATATTAGAGCAGATCGCCAGTACTATGTACACATACCTCGTCAGCATTCCCCTGCGTCCAAGTGGCTCTTAAAACGAAGCCAATTCTAACAAATCAAACGCATCCTCGCGCTTAAAAATAAAGCGGCGGTTAGCTGATGGTAAGCATGATACTGCTCTGGAAGTTGATGAAGAGTGCGGATCGGATCCGTGTAACCAGGTCCAAAATGGAAACTAACCTGCTCTTCACTAATGTCTGGCGCACGGACTAAGTGAACTCGATGGATAACAGTGAACGTTAAAATCTTAAATTCGACGAATGTCGAACTCATTTTCCAGTGAATTTCTAGAATGCCTCTATTGCCCGTCATAAATACTGAAACGATAGCAAACCTTCCGCATTTACGGGGAACATTCTCAGTCGTCCTTACCAGCTGGGATAAGCGGGTTGAAACTTTCACTATACTGCATTCAATCCGCTTGCTTGTGGTACACAGCTTTTGAGCCACAAGGGCTTTGGTTGAGAACGCCTAATCGTTCTCCGCTGCTACCGGTCTGGCGCCCTGGAAATCTCAGCCCACACACAACCATGAATATTCACAACAACAATAAATCCATACTGCATCGGCCGTCTCGCAGTATAAACCGGGTCGCCCTATCTGCTGCATACAGCAGGGTGGATAGGCGAAAACATGCTACTGCTGACCTCCCACTGTCCTATCAAATTTAGCTCTCAGGCCCCTCCCGACCTCCATTTCTGATAATTATCTCTAGCAGGTTCACAATAGATATAGCTAACCATAATAACACTGAGCCGGTAAGTTCCGTCTCTTGCCATTCAGCTTCAGGCCTCCCTCGTCCCTTGGTTAGACCTCGAATGCGAATTAATATAGGTGCTTTCAACGTTCGCACGCTAAAACAGATAGTCAACAGGCCGCTCCGCACGAACATTAGAACCTTTGTCATGTCGAGCGCTGTTAGTAATTCGAAGATGAATCCTGACAGTAGTCAACGTAATGAAATACAGCACCTGCATTGTCTCACACGTACTGGTTATACACTTCGGGCGACTCCACAGCCGCTGTTACAGGTCAGGCTGGGGTAGGTATAGTCCTCAGCACGACGGCCGCAGCCGCATTAGTAGATTGGATTCCTGTTAACAGTAGACTTTGTGCCGTCCGCTTGGCAGGTTCTGTTAAAACCAGCTCTAGACGCAAGACTTTCAGAAATTTATTCATTGTCTGCTTATGCTCCTACTGACTGTAGTGAAATCGGCGTCAAGGACGCATTTTACTCGGATCTGGCCACTCTCTTCGTCACGTGGCTCTGATATAGTCGTTCTGGCCGGAGATATGAATGCCCAGGTCAATCGCCTTGAACAAACCGAATCTCGTTTAGGTGGTAGGTTTGGGATAGCATCACATCGATCAGATAATGGTGGGCGATTGTTGCAGCTGTGCGCTGAGCATAATCTATTTTTAGCCAGTACTGGTTTTAGGCATCGCGCACGTCAATGCTATACTTGGCGTCCGCTCTGTCCGAATCACGCCGGTCTCAGATAGACCACATAGCCGTTAGTTATGGATGGCGAGGTTCTATTCAAGACTGTCGT
>LOND01001350.1:29592-41170 GCA_014220965.1 Paragonimus kellicotti | reverse complement strand
CAAAGTTAGTCAGTTGACGTCTTCCTTGTGAACAGGCCACCTTTCCTAACCATAGAGCAAAACAGAATGTACACAAGCATTATATACTCTTCCTTTTAGCGATAACCAAACATCTTTTTGACGCCACAGATGACGCAGTTTGGCAAAGGCAACTCGTGTCTTTGCTATCCTCGCTGGTATCTCATCAGCAATATTGCAAGCTGACGAGATAGTGTTACCTAAGTATGTGAAGATATTCACAATCTCAAGTGGAGTGCCTGTATTATGAAGGAGGCAGGGGGTGAAAATGAGCCCAGTCTTGAAGTAGCACTTTACACTAAGAAGTTGAGAAGCATATTCCATATAAACCAGCCCGGTCATTCACCTTGTTCAGCATGGTCTGCATGTCTTCGGCAGAGGGACTAAGTAAGACAATGTCGTCCGCATACTCCAGATCGGTCAACCTAGCGCCAGGAAAACACTCGAGACTAAACTCACTGGACTCCTCAAGCGCATCTTCCAGAATATAGCCCACAACACAACTGAACATGGAGGGCGAGATCGGACATCTTTTGACGAACACCGCTGGGAGTGATGATAACAGTTGTCCGTAAACTCACCCTGTTTGCAGATTCACGTATCCCGACGGAACTCTCTTGCGAGAATGCGGATTCAGGGGACTCTGTGAGCAAGCGAACCGCAAAGAATCCTTAGATTTGAGGAGACCACGACTGTCAACTACCTGTAAGTATGTCGCGTATGCCCTCATGACCGGATCGGAATGCAGCCTGTTCCTCACGTTTTTCACTTTATTTTAACTTAGTGTGAGACATATACTTAGCTTGGACGCAGTGGATACTAGACTATTGCAATCGTAGATTTTGTACCCATTTTTTGAAAACGGAAATAACTGCAGTTGAGTGCTAATCTTGAGATAACTTTTCAGTTTCACTAGCTGTCCGAAACGCGTAATGAATGAATAACGTGTCTGTCGAGAGAACGGTAACTTTTGGTACTTTCTTGTCGTTTACACCACTCAAGGAGGTTGCCTTGAGGGACCCCACCCCGAGTCTCTGACTCAAAAGTCTGACCTGCGAGACAACAGGATACAGGGTTTTCTTGGGGACCCCTACCCGGAGCCAATGACTCAAAAGTCTGACTCACTTGGCAGTGAGGGGCTTGCCTAGCCCGAGGGCGCAGTGAATAAGACGACGTGGTCTGATTCTGATCACTGCTGTACGCGGGAAATATACTCAAAGCTACATCGAGCTCTTTAATTATGTCGGATGTTTTTCGGCCGTATTGAATAATACGTTGGCGGTCACAACCGTCGGGCGATCGGAGTGGTTAGAAGACGAACACTGGTAGATGCTAGCATTTCGTATTGGCTCGTCAGTACCAAATAACCAATAACACGGGAAACTTCCAATTTAACGTCTACAGTACTTGGGGTGGGGGTAGGAACAAAGAAACCAACAATAACAAAACGTCCAATCGTGTGATCTGAATGACACTCACAGCGACTTAGGACCACGGCAACCTCAGGTTCACAAATAATTGTTTTTGTACACACAACACAGGTTTGAACCGGTTTATCGCGACGGCTTCAGCAAATTTTAGGAACCGTGGGTTGTGGTGGCGCATTATGATGGTGAAGGCTGAGGTCAAGTCCACGTTGTGGCCAGTTGACAGGATGTGTCGTCCGATCGACGAAGCTGGGGCTTACGATTCTCTGTGACTACAATGTCCGGTTTTGAGACCTGTTTGTGAACCCACTTAGGTACATGTTCCTTCATTCTTGAGGTCAATGATCTATCGGTTCTGCCTATGTAACTTTCTCCGCAGTTACATGAAAATTGGTAAACACAGTGTGATTTGGCGCCAATAGGTTGATCTTTGATTGTAGGCACAGGTAACCTGCGAGTCTTATTAAGGACCCTCAATTCGGCTGCGTTGTAAGTACGTTTCAACGAAGAGACAATTCGTTGGGTTGTCCGCATCGTCGCGATATCCCCTTTGAAGGGTAGCTCAATGTATACTAATTTCTTTGGGACATCAACATTCATACTGCTTTCGGGTCTCCATTCGCTGTGACGCTGAATAAAGCTTCTCGGGGTACCCGTTACCCTCCACAGTCGTGGACTTGACCTCAGCCTTCACCATCATAATGCGCCACCACAACCCACGGTTCCTAAAATTTGCTGAAGCCGTCGCGATAAACCGGTTCAAACCTGTGTTGTGTGTACAAAAACAATATTTGTGAACCTGAGGTTGCCGTGGTCCTAAGTCGCTGTGAGTGTCATTCAGATCACACGATTGGACGTTTTTGTTATTGTTGGTTTCTTTGTTCCTTCCCCACCCCAAGTACTGTAGACGTTAAATTGGAAGTTTCCCGTGTTATTGGTTATTTGGTACTGACGAGCCAATACGAAATGCTAGCATCTACCAGTGTTCGTCTTCTAACCGTTTTGTTCAAATTACTGAAGGGATATAACTGTTACAAAGATCGGAGCGGTCTTTGTTTGCGGATACCTTTTATATTCCCCTTCCTGAATCGAGAGATGGCAGTGCCGTAACCATAAAAATACTATTCTCAGCGCTATGGTAGGCTCACATAGTAATATAGCGTGGAGAAGCTATTCCGCGATCTTCACGTACGTGTGAAGAGCAGCCTCCATATGCGCAGTCGAGACTACCGTGTGGAGAGCACTATAATGTATAATGACCGGCTAACACACGATAGAGCGTCGATGCGTGAAAATGACTCTCACGAATCGCTGTCGTCAGACAGCTGCAGTTAGCGACCGAAGTAGATCACTGGAGGAGTCCGCAATAAGTGCTCTATGCGCGCGCATCTATGAAGACAGTCTCTGCTTCTTTGCTGAGCCTCGACACACGTCGATGTACGGCCGGCACAAGATGGCTCTGCTCTCGAGTAAGGCTCGAGCGTGCTCGTGGACCGGCGGAAGTGACTTTGGCTCATCATCAACAAGCTCGGTGACAAGATATTGACCTACGTAACGTGCAGGAACACGCGCGATAGCGTTTGTAGCTATCACGACACAGTTTTAGAAAGTCTCTCACGTATATGCAGTCGTAACAGAAGCGCTTAGCTACTCATGTCCTCAGCACAGTCGCATATATGTGACGCCAATCAGATGAACTAATGAACAGTAAGCGCTGGGCAATACCTGGGGCCAGACAGAACAGCGCACGATCACCGAAAGCTCCGCGCGCATAAACGTGTAAGATACACAACTCGTGTAGCGTAGGGCTACCCTGAAGCGAGGAGTCACCAGATGAAGCGATTATGGTGAGACTCGAGATGAGTCTACGCCAACTGTGAGCGACTAGAGAACAATGATTGCCATGCGTACTTTGCAAAATTAACTCGTGAGACGTAAATGCAGACAGACCTGAACGCAGAGAACAGGTGCGAATAGATCTGTAATATCGTGTCTTCTCCAAAGATAAAGCGATGCGTCAATAAGTCTACTCACTAGTGTCAGGAATCCAACATGGAGCGAGAGTCGTCCACGTCAGCTGTATAAGCGAGCTTCAGTCATTATATAGCGGCCAGCCGTATTCGCTCTCAGTCGACTCTGGCCAATCTGGGTGCACTAGAGCCGTGTGCGTGGAATGAAACTCGCAAAGAAACGAAGCGTTGGAGAGCAACCACTAGAATGTGTCTCAGACTGCGCCGCGATATCGACACCTGAATACCCGCCGACATCATTAAGCGAAAAGAAAATAAGATAAGTCTCAACGTGAAAAAGATGGAAGAACCACTAGGGCACCTGAGAGTAACTCTCTCAAGTCTGGAGCTTGATGTGTGCTGCGTGTCGGAGACGCGAGTCTACGATTCTAGCACCGTTATCCATTTGAGCTCACCTCTAGATAACTGTCGATTCAAGCGCTTCTCTCTCAGGGTTTCTGGTGACGCCGAAGCTGAATCTCGCGGTCAAGCTGGGGGTGGAAAATCGCACTGAGTTCCAGAGCAGCGCACTGTTTGCTCGGAATTGGATCCCAGTGAACAGTCGCTTGTGCGCTGTCAGACTCAATACATCGGTAAAAGTCTGTCGACGCAAATCAGAAAGACGTTGTGTATTCATTATATCGGCGTACGCTCCAACAGACAGCTGTTCGGATGATACCAAGGAAGCGTTCTACGACGCCCTCGTTGACCTCCTGAAACAAACCAAACACTCAGACATCATCATACTAGCGGGCGATTTGAATGCCCAGCTTGGTCGGCTTTCCCCGGACGAGAAGCGGCTGGGAGGTATGTTTGGTGTCCGGGCACAACGCACTGACAATGGTGACCGACTGCTGCAGCTGTGTGCCTCCCATGGTCTCTATATTTCGAGCACAGCATTCCAACACAGGAAGAAGCACTGTGTTACATGGAGACCGCCGTGTGCTTCTCAGCCGTGGACGCAGTTGGATCATATAGCAGTCAGTTACAGGTGGCGCCACTCTGTTAAGGACTGTCGTGCCTTTTGGAGCAACCACCTGGACTCTCTTAGAAAGGCTTCTTTCCATGATCCGTGGTTGTACTGGTCGTCGAGTCGTTGTAAGTGAGGCCGTATGTGAAAAAGATGGTTCACTTATCATCAATCCATAACCGTTCAGAACTTGACAGGTGGGCTGAACATTTTGAAGAACAGTTCAGCTGGCCTCAACCAGATCATGTGGACGACGGGACCCGAATGGTCAGTTATTGCGTTCCAGACGGCCCTCCGTCGGAAGCAGAAGTGGTCCTAGAGCTCAAATTATTGAAGCGTAATAAGGCTCCTGGACCAGACCTCATCCCTCCTTCTTGTTCAAGGATGGCGGGGAAAGGTTGATATCAGAACTGACTAAACTCCTCCAGACGATTTGGGAGACTGAAGAGGTACCTCGCGATTGGTGCTTGTCAACAGTAATTCCCGTTTTCAAAAAGGGGCCCGAAGTCTATGTGACAACCACAGAGGCATCAGTTTGGTATCTGTTGCTTCCAAGTTACTCACTGGTCTCATTTTACGTCGGCTCACTAAACCCAGAGAAAGCCAGATACGTGAAGAACAGGCAGGATTCCGATCCGGTCGAGGGTGCGTTGACCACATTTTTACCTTGCGACGGATCTTGGAACATCGGCACTCTTATAGGCAGCCGACGGTCGTGGTCTTTTTGGATCTGAAAGCTGCTTTCGATTCAGTTGCTCGTAACGTTCTCTGGAACTGTCTTCTTCGCAAGGGAGTACCAGGGAAATACGTGAATCTGTTGAGATCACTGTATGCTCACTCTGCAAGCAGGGTGAGGGTTTATGGACAGCTGTCTCGGGCGTTCATCACTTCTAGTGGTGTTCGTCAAGGGTGTCCGATTTCCCCTTTCCTGTTCAATTTTGTCATGGACGACATTTTAGAGGGTGCGCTTAAGGAGTCCAGTGGACTTGGTGTTGAGCTTCTTCCTGGAGCTAGGTTGACCGATCTGGAGTACGCGGACGACATTGTCTTACTTAGCCCCTCTGCCGAAGACATGCAGACCATGCTGAACAAGGTGAATGACCGGGCTGGTTTGTATGGAATGCGCTTCGCACCTTCAAAGTGCAAAGTGTTACTTCAAGACTGGGGCATTTCCACTCCTACTTTCTTTATTGCAGGTAATCCGCTTGAGACTGTGGACAGTTTCACCTACTTGGGTAGCATTATCTCGTCAGCTTGTAATATTGCTGATGAGATATCAACGAGGATAGCAAAGGCACGAGTTGCCTTTGCCAACCTGCGTCATCTGTGGCGTCGGAAAGACGTTCGATTGTCGCTGAAAGGAAGAGTATATAATGCTTGTGTGCGTTCTGTTTTGCTCTATGGAGACGTGGCCTGTTCGCAAGGAAGATATCAACAAGCTTGCTGTATTTGACCATCGTTGTCTCCGCCAGTTAGCCCACATTAAGTGGACTGATCGCGTGAGCAATACGGCAGTTCGCCGGCGCGTATTCCGGAACGCTCGGGATGCGCGATCGGTCAACTACTCACGTTGCACAGCCTGCGATGGTTAGGTCACGTACTCCGCATGCCAGCTGAGCGTTTACCGTACCGGGCATTATATACTGAGACCACCAACAGTTGGGTGAAACCACGTGGTGGTCAAGCGACAACGTGGTCACGAAATATGAGAACCCTGACTGCTCCACTGAGTAAAGTGGGTAGGTGTCGCCTGCCTGGATGGGGTCCTCGTGATCACTCAAACCGCTGGTTAGAGACGCTATCCGAGATGGCGGTGTGTCGCAGTCAATGGCGTACCTGCATCCATACCATTTCTAGTTCTTTTGCTTAGACTTCTATTAATTTTCAACCTTCTTAGTAACGTTTTCTTCTAGGATATTCCACGTCACTGTTGAGGTGAGCGGCAGCCCGAGCCACAGTACCTTTGGTCAGGCTCATGGCTGATATGATGATGATGATGACTCGTGTGTTTCAGAGCAACCACCTAGACTCGGATCATGTTGTTATGCGTGCCCGTTTTGTGTTGTCATTTGCTCAGAGGTCATTCCCTCGTGAATGCAGGATATCTATCTAGCATTCGGGTGAGAGAGTGTAGGGAATGCTTATCGGGAAGCATTGGTGAACAAATTGTGTAGTTCGAGTCAGATGAGAGAACCTAAGGAACAGTGGAAACAAGTTCCATCAACTATGAAAGCTTGCTGTGAGGAGGTATGTTTCGATGGCGCTGTGCAGTTATGATAGAATTGGATTTTTTATCACATCGATAAACCTCATGAACAAGTGTCTCTCTTAATATGACTGTCGTCGTGGTCACTCAACTGGCTGGTTGGAAACACTGTCCTGGATGGCGATATGCCGCACTCACTGGCGTTTATGCATCTATACCGTTTCTGGTTCATTCGTCCGGGGTAACCTTTCATGTTTGGTTATCGCTGCAAGGAAGGATATATAATGCTTGTGTGCGTTCTGTTTTGCTCTGTGGTTCGGAAACGTGGCCTGTTCGCAACGAAGATATCAACAGACTTGCTATGTTTGACCATCGTTGTCTCCGCCAATCAGTCCATATTAGGTTAACTGACCGCGTGACCAACAGGGCAGTTCGCCTGTGCATTGTTCGAAAAACACGATTAATTATTCGAAGGATATAGATAAGCCAAGTGTAGACATATTGATAATACGACCATCAACATTTGGGCAGAAGCGCGTGGCTGTCGTGGTCATTAAAAAAGGAGGATCCTGATTGTTCAATTGAGTAAAGTAAGCAGGCGTCCCCTACTTGGCCGGGGTCCTCGTGATCACTCAGATCGCTGCCAAGAAACGCCATCCACAATAACAGCGCAGCAGTCAATAGCATACCTGCATCTATACCATTTCTAGTTCTTTCGCTTAGTTCTCTTTTATTAATTTTACACTTTTTGTTAACGTTTTCTATCAGGATTTTTCGTGTCAGTGATGGCCTGAGCCACAATATCTTCTGGGCAGGCTCAAGACCGTCGCGATAATGATGAGGATGACGAACCAACACATATGACAGAAGCGCGACCGGAAGGTCAGTGGGGTATCCAACCCGCTGCTTCAATATCACCAAAACATACGGAATGCTACAAGGCAAGTAGACGGAGAGATGGTTCAGAGCTACGGGATGGTTCCACATCCACGTTGACACGTTTGTTAATGAATTTGGCGATAAGGTACATCACTAGTTTGGTAGTTGCGTCTACTTTTTCATTTTCCAACACTCAGATGCATATACTCTGCTGTATTTAACACGGCAAAAGAGACCATGAAATACAACCCACGATGGGAGTGAAATTTCAGATGAGGGCATCTGAAAATCTATACCTGCTGTATAGATTGAGATTATTTGCACAGAAAACAAATATCGACCGGTTGCGTTTACACGAAGCACGTTGGAACACTAAAGTGAAAGAACATTCCTACTGAGCGCAACTATAACTCGCCACAACAACTAATCCACGTGACGAGCTGCACACGTGTTGATGATCAGGACTACCATAGGCATGCTAAGCTAAATAGGGATGCAACCTACTTGTGATAGTCTGGGTAAACAAAAAGGTGCAGACAGGCCTAATCTAACACAGCACAATTTTGCAACCATAAGTCTGATGAAAATTACTTGACGACTGTGGTGAACTTGACATGGCATCATTACCACGAGTCCCTGAGCCATCCGTGGAGTAGGTTCCTTTGTTTGGCGTTTTACCAACAATCGCCGTTTGTGGTAAGGACGGATTGGCAGTGGCGGTGTACAGAAGAACTCCATCCGGATTGAACTTCACCCAGCGAACACGTGACTGATTTGAAACAAACCGCCAAACGGAGAGCTTACGACCCGAAACCCAGTCGTAGAACACAACTTCCTGCGTCCTGAAAGTGGAACAAGGGTTTGAAACGATGCAAGTTAGGGCTGGGGAAAGACTAACACTGGAAAAGTGCCGCAATAAAAACATTGTATGGTGACACAGAATGTGAAGAGATGTAATCGGTTGTTCGTAAAAAAAAACATCCGGATACTAAAAAAAAACTTAAAGATCACTTTAAGTATAGAAGGCAGAGAAGAAAAACAATAAACGTAAAAATCCGTGGCCCGAATCTACGGAGGGGGGGAGACTTGTCTAACACCTGGTCTGCTTTGATGAGGGCTGTGCTGCTTTAAATGACCAACTGCTGTAGGGTGCAAAGTGGAGAGGTGACGACCTGGCTTAAATAAACGAAGCCATTCACCGAGGAGTTAATAGCCATGGTTTGGGCTCGTTTCCTGAGCTGAAAGCATCGCGACTCACACAGTCGGCAGCTGAAGACTTAGGTGAGATGGTGATTAATGGAACTCAGTGTTGTCGCTGTGTAGCCGAGTTGCCTAGGCAGTAGGCGCAGTTAATGATGCAGAGCGGCGGAAGCCGTAAGGAAGCTGTCTTGCTGGTGAAGTATCGCTTTCGTTTATAGTTCGGATGCTTGTGGGCGAAGCGTCCTTATCCTTTTGAGTTATCAGCTGCACCCGTGGATACGAAGGCTGCCGCTGATTCTGATAATGGTCCACGAAGTAGCACAGTGTAGACACTGTGATTTAGAGTGATTGTGTCTAAAGACACTTTTCTCTGCAGTCAGGTTTTCTCTGGTTTGTTTGTTTTTTCTCCTTAGCTAAGAGGCTGACATTTCCTTCATAGGTGTATGGCAGTTAAACAGCAGCACGAGGCACCGAGGCAGCGCTGTATCTGATGATGATGATGTAACACACATAAATGTGTGTTTTGAATGATAGGTGAATAAAGTTACGAAACCTATGGAGAACAACATTCGTTACTGGTAGTGAAGGTTTGAAATTAAAATAAAAGAGATGTTGTGAGCTAAAACTTCTGAAGAAAGCAATGCTGCACTCAAATCTCCATGATCAGATACCCTGGAGATCTCTGATTCTCGCCAAATGCATACTTTCTAGCGTTCCCGCGAGGACTTCACGGTTGAAACTATATATGCATACGGGACAATTTTCTCTTTATGTTACAGTCACGAGCTAAATATATGCAGTGTCCAGACTCTCTTCACTCCTGTTGACACGCCGTCATTGTGTGTTGAGTCGGCTAATGAATTGTCAGTAACATGGGCAGAGAATTCCATCTGGTTAACGCGTTTTAAGGCGACCTCGTCGATTTTTTGAAGCAAACTAAACACTGTGACATCATCAAACTAGTCGGTTTGAATGTTCAACTTGATTGTCGTTCGACATACAAGAATCTGTTAAGTGGTAAGTTTGGTTTGACAATGTTGAGTGATTGCTACGATGATGCACACATCATGCTTTCCATACTTCAGCATAGAAAAAATCGATGAGCCACATACAGACCGCCTGTGCGTATCAGTCATGAACACAACCCGGTCAGATGGCAGTCAGCTACAGTATAAAGGATCAAGAAAGAATAACTGTGTATGGAGATGACATCGCTATACATCCAGTACAGTATGGGGATAAGCGAAAAGGCTGCGAGCAGCACTACGACGAATCGATGCAGCCGGCCTAAAACTGAGTAGTAAGAAGTGCCAAATAGGCCGCAGTTCAATCGTTTGCTTGGGACACACGGTTGGTAATGGGAAAATCCAACCACTGCCAGAGAAGTTGACAGCCATCAAGAACTTCCCAACACCAAAATCGAAGCGATAATTGAGTTTTTCGCGGAATGGTTGGTTACGACTCAGAATTTATGCTCAGGTTCTTTCAGAAAGCATATCCACCCTTTCAATTGTTGAGGAAAAAATTTGTTAGAATTGAAGACTTGGAGATGCCGTTCGGCCAACTTAAGCAGGAAGCTACCAGCATTCGACGATGCCTGACGATCCCCAAACCGAATGAGCCATTCACGGTGTCAGTTGATGCAAGTGATATCGGAATCGGGGCAGTTCTTTCACAACCGTCGGGGACAATTGAGTATGCCAGCCGAGTACTGACGGAAACAGAGAAAGTAGTCCACTACGGAGAAAGAGCGCCTACCCATTGTTTGGGCGCTACAGGAATGGCAGGACCTATTTGATAGCGACCTACTTTTCATGTTGAGACCGACCACAAACCCCTGATCTGGCTAAAGACGGCGAAGGATGCGCGCGGACGACAATAACAGCTCAAGTTCACCACTAGTAGAAACAGTGAGGCATCTGACGCATTGCCGCGACTAATACAGGAAAATTATCCGCCGACTGATATCATGCCATATCGGTGAACGGAGCACCGGTTGTCGACAAAGAGATATTAGTCAATCAACAGCATGACCTATAAGTATGCAAAATGTGAACGTTTATTGGTGGGAACCAAACCTACGTTGATTTCGGAGCTGAATCAGCTGTTTGCTATAACTGAGTCCTACTGAACACGAACGCGAATAATTGACACGAACAACGATGAACGAATAACGCGATTAGAAACCCCTTCCGATTGGCCCCAACACTGTGAACGACAAGAACCAATGAGAACACGGACAAAGCAGACTCCACCAGACGCAAGTCTACATGAGAAACTGGTCTGTATTTATAGAAAATCATTGACCTTGTGGCGGCGTGAGCGCGCGAAGAAATATTTGAATCCCACGCCGATGCATATCTCAGTAACGGCTTGAGATATCGGATTTCTGACAACAGAATCGTGTTCTTCGGGTCAGGTTTACCCCGACCCTAACACCTCCCCTTTGAGGATGTTGATCGTACGACGGAAGTCGGGGGTTGACTTGCAGAGGCGTCATTGGTCGTCGTACTCGACAAGTCCATCTTCTAGGGAGCAGCTCACGTGGGCTTTGCGTGTTGGCGGGTTGTTGTTACGGATTCCGGCTGAGGGAGACCTAATGTGACTATCAGGATCTCCAAAGGCACAGCTTTCTAGTCCGGTGATTGTTCGGCGATACTTTGTGGGCGGCACAAACAACACTGGACGCTATTTCGCGTTCTGCTAAGTACTTCGGAATGCGCTTTGCAGCCTCAAAATGCAAAGTGCTTCTGCAAGATTGTTGTGATCACGTAGATTTAATGTTAGATAATGAAGTCATGGAGGTTGTTGACCGGTTTGTATACCTGGGAAGCTGAATCAGCGGTAATGGCGATGCAGAGAATAAAAC
>LOND01001349.1:38558-55236 GCA_014220965.1 Paragonimus kellicotti | reverse complement strand
AGCGAAATACATTTATTTGCAAAAGCTCACTGGTGAATTTGTCAGGCGAGTGAAACAATCGACAACGTAGCTGTGGAGCGCAACTGTACGGAGACCTGCGAGAACGAGAACAAGGCCGCGAAAAAGCAGACCAGGGACCTTGAGCAGTTGGCCACGTAGGTGAAATAGGAAGCCCAGGAAAGAATAATGTTGTCAGAAAAACAACTGAAGATAAACAAATGTGCATAATCAAAGTCAACAAGTACGGTAATACACACAAACCGGCAATAAACGTAAGCAACCCAGTCCATTGATCGTAAACTGCCTAACAACCAACAAACTAGGTGTTGTTGAAGTTACAGGTTCATACATGACATGGAAATGCTTCCGTCCTTCAGTAACTGATAGCTGGATATACCAAAATAACTTGACCAAAGAAAACGAAACACGCTACAAGGTTATATTTGATTATTTCCATTGTGAATTCATAAGCAAGCAGTAAAGCGCAATCCACCAACACATAACGGGACAAGGGAGCAATGATTAAGTCCAAGTCATGTCCATTCAGACACACGATTAACGTATTATGAATGTATGCCTCATCCGTATTAGAAAGAAGCACTCCAGTGTTTTGTTTCGCAAACCATTCTGTTCAAGTCCCCCTGGTAAGTATGACGCGTGATAGTTTCTCATAAGTCAAAATGTAATTCCCTTCATCGGCGTTTATAATCGTACGATAACAACTGTACGGATAACCAACACATACCATTGACCGGATGCACTAGTAACGTCTTTCCCGATGGGACTCGGACAACCACTTGAGTCGGAATGCTCAGCAAAACGTCAGTGAAGAGAACAATTGAAAGCATGTGGCAGGTGTTTTGGTCTGAAGATTACGTCACCAGCGGATACAAAGGAAGTCATTACGATAATCGGCAGTGGTACGTCAGTCGTCCACACTAACGCTTGACTGTTATACGATCATTGAGGGAAGGTCAAATATTAACTGTGAAGCGTAACAAAAAACGTATGTTACCTTAGCACTGGGCTCTAGTAACAGCGAGACTCGAGTTTAGTGCTTCTTTTCGAAGTGGACTAGCCGAAAGTCTTAACTGGATGTCTAGGCTGCGATCAAATGTGCGTTCGAGAGACGAACCCGACAGGTAGCGGATAAGGGATTGCTAACTGCCCTCATTCCTTTATACCAAGTCATCACCAGCAAAAATTGTTCGGCGCCGCGGATGACCAGTTAACATTCTAATGAATGGCTTAACCATTTAGGTCGATATATACAGTTAAAAAGCAAACGAATAGATTCGTTTGACATTTGACACCAAATATCCACTCCACAACCTCATCGTCGGTTACACATCGGTACTATCCTGTGTGAACGAACAAACGTAAACATCGACGGCTAAACATGAGGGCGGCACACGTAATCCAGCAACAGCTTCCATGGTCGTCCAATATACGCAACCTTTAAGCTTCCGAGAGATGCTTGTTGCCAGAAGTGCCATTCGCGAGTCAATACTGTCCAAATCGTCGAGATAAGAGCTTCTACTGCACTTTCTGCGACTCCGTCACTGTTGACGCAACTTCCAGAGTGCACACATCAGATAACCACAATCATAACCTCACTATTCAACATCAAACATACGTACTCACAGCTGTCTCGTAAAGAGAAATTTGGGGCCTCAAAGTTCATTCTGAAGTGGTCGTTAGATTTTTAGACAGATTTTAACATTGTCTCCATTGCTTGAAAGCTGCCAAACATAACAGAACTGAGTAGTTGTATCTCTCCTTAACCTGTTATAAGAACTAATACGAGGAATGTTAAGTCTGGCATTTAACAGATCTACAGACTTGTCTGAGATTCAGCGGTCGTTTCATGCACGAAAGACTGTGCCGCAAGCTATAGCACTCGTTTGAGTAGCATGTGGGGTTTGGAGCAAACAGTTATAGGGATCTTTGAGATCAAATCCGCTCGGCTTGTATTTAGAGCAAGTTTGGTATACATGCTTCAGCGTCGACCAGGTCGCTTTTTCCACAGCCGGCAGCTGAGGTCAGTGTGGTCGTTGTTTGACGAAATTAGGAACGAAGCGGCGACACACTATCGCATGATTTGAATCTAAGAATGGGCTCCGAAACGAACGACAGTCGTGAATGGAGTAAACCACCCATAACTAACAGTCATGTAGTCTATCTAAGAACAGGCATGATTGGGAGAATGGCGTCAGGTAAAAAAGTGACATACGTTACTCATAAATAGCCTATGCTTGGCGTACAGTTTTGCGCCAAGCGCCCACCGTTATGCCAGCGGAGTGATACTAACCCAAATCTACCACATAAGAGAGACTCGGTATTACCATGCAGACCGACCGGCGAAAATGATCAGACCTGGGTCTTGACAAAACCTGTCAGACGGCCTGTACTGTCTACTGATATGCGTGAAGGCAATCGAGCAGTGTGGCTGTGGCGCGCAGGATCACACACGTTCCGGCCTGGTAGTAGACGACGGCTGCAGAATTATTTGAAACGTGCAACCGATATAGAATAGACGATACGGATACTGTTCTGTATTTAAGTCACTGAAATGCAGCAGAAGTCGACTTTCGATGAGTCTGCAACATAATTAACAAGTACACAGATCGGAAGGAGCTAAGAGCCACAGTAGGTAGGACAGTAGGGAGGGGTCAGCAGTAGCATGTTCATTCATCTACCCTGTTGTATGCAGCAGACAAGGCGACCAGATTTATACTACGAGACAGACAATGCAGCATTGTGAGTATTCATAACTGTCTGCGGGCTGAAATACTGTCAGGATGCGCAGAAGCCGACAGGAGGACGGGTAAGGTTGTCAACTAAAGCCTCCGGCACAAAAGCCTGTATAATAAAGCAAAGAATGAGTGACGGGGGACTATAGAACTACTACCGCTTTTACTGTGAGAAAGTATCAGTCTTCATCCAATCGCCAACTTGGAGGCTTGGAAGTTTATCTACTGATTTGTCTGGCTTGAGTAGCTGTCAGCTTGGTCATCACGTCATCGAGTATAACCACGTGGGTGATCGAGATGAGTCAATCATCTCAGTGCGTCAAGACACAAACTCAACCTGGCGTAGGTGGTCAACACAAACTTCCAACGTACTTTTAGTAAGGAGTAACTCTAACATACTTCAAATCAGGTCGATGCAATCTTGCGCTGAATCACATACTAATTTCCAGTGCCCACATCGTCCGAAACGTGTCGTGTAAGCAATGTGAGGCACCGACATGCGGATGCACAGTCGTCGGTGTAAGCCGACCGTCTATGGCTGATTGCACGTATGCATACGAGTTCCGTACATAAGCAGTGATACCAACGCACATTTTACGGGTGAATCTGAGTACCAACGGGCAATGGTTGAGGCCTCAATAAGTGATCAGAAATGTACAGCTTGTAAAGACACTACCGGGGTGAGCACACAAAGTGAACCCAATTCAGTTTGACTTTGTGATCACCGCCGTCATAATGCAAACCAATGGACAGAACAATCAAAACGTATTCACGCGGGAGCAAAGATTTCTACTGCTCTCCTAAATCCACACACCAACTAGGAAACACGAATACTGTAAATGATCAATCGTCCAGATTGCCCTCAATGTTCAGACACATTGGCATGCTCAACGCATCAAGTATGCACAAAAGTGAGTCGTTTCACACGGTTCCACTGTGCAACGCCTACGTAATTCATGTTCAGTAAAAATGAAATGCGTCAGAGTTCCAGTACAACTTTAACCTTATAAAGTGGAGGTGATGATCCATTGACAGGCAACTGGACATTTAGTGTGAAGGAAGGAATCAAAATTGAACTATAGATTGAACATCACCCACAATTGATCGCAGCTGTCGCATTCCCATAGACTTTCCAGTCGGCCCCTTTCGAAAAGAAGCACTAGACTCGAGTTTCGCTCTCATTAGAGCTCGTCAGTAGTGCATATCCTTGCCACTGCCGGGACTAGAACTCCGGCCACGCTTTCATGAGGCAACCGTGTTTACCACTGCGCCATTGACCTCACATTAGGCACGACCGAATTATCATATGTGAACGCTCAACCACTTTCGCTTGTGAGTAATGATAAAAATTGAATTATTTTAATTCAGACGTTGGGGAACAACTATGCATTTAGCATTTATGCATTTACAACCTACTTCTTTAAAGGTTGAATAATGGTTGAAAGCGGAACTATTCGATCTCGAATAATAATTCAGAGTTACTCCAATTAAATAAAGTGGGTTATTATATGCTGAGCACGTTTGACAGCTTACTGAATTGAAATCAAACGAAAATCTGATAATATTGTAACCCAACACACGTTGTGGAGTTGTCATTATGGACCAGCAACGATTACGTGAAGTGAATGGAACCGAGTCTGAATGATCCCACAAAATCCAGAGAAGAAACCAAAATCGATGAACCAACAATACTGGGGAAACGAATAACGGTGGCTTTAAAGGTGTTACTTAAAGCTAACCTCATTAGTGAGACAACCTTCAAATTTCTCAAACCGACTGGTTCTCAAACGTCTCAGCTTTATGGTCTACCAAAAACTCACAAACGGGATATTCAACCAGGTCAATTTTGTCGATGTGCAACTCACCACAGCACAAACTCGCGAAGTGGCTTGTTAGAATGCTAAAGTCAGTTGAACGATCGCTACCCAAATATGCCCTAAAGGACAGCTTCGAACTAATATGCCCTTAAATAAAACTACGCTTTTTATGACTACACAAGTTCTAACGCGTTTCCTATTCCACTGACTGAAGTGGCGCATCTATTATAACTGTGCACAATGGATGTTCAGTTCTGATTTCAGGGGAAAAGTTTCAGAGCGATGAAGTGGCTATGGGAAGTCTTCTGGGTCCAATTCTCGCGGAAATTTTTAATCAGCCCATATAGAAAGTTGAGTGGATCAACATATCGTAGCGAACGCGTTATATTGAGAGTATGTGGACTGTATTACCGTGATCGCTGACGACAAACGACAGATCGCCACGTTAACAAAATAACTGAATTGCAATCTTGATAACCTACGACTTACGATGGAGTTAGAAAAGGATCACTGTCTGCCGTTTTTGGATGTACTGATCCAACGCAGAGCTGACGGCACCGTAAGACGCTCGGTCTACCGAAAGTTTACTTGGATAGGGCAGTACTTGTGCTACGATAGTTTTGTTCCATTACAACATAAACAGGGTTTACTGAGGATTTTATTCAAACGAGCCAGGAAAACCCGCGCAGCTGATACAATCGACTAAGATCGTCATCATCTTGAAGACACATTAAAGCAAACGGTTACCCACAGTGGTTTATAAGACGATTCAGCAAACCACAGATCAACAGCCAACCATGTCCATTTAGCTGAACCAAAAGCTGCATTCATTCGACTTCCTTTCAACAGCGACGATGTCTGCCTAGTCGATTAGTTTCCGCCGCTAGGCGAGTTTTCTTAGGCAACTAAAACAGTTCTCGGTTTTGACATCTGTAGAATGTTATCGAGGACCGCCTACCGTTCCCGCTCATCTCGCACTGCGTGTGGGTGCAGTACCACCTACATAGGAGCGACGGTAGGGCAGCTGTAATTCAGGACGGCAATGCATATGTTTAAGTGGGTGTGCAACAGCATCGGCCAACCTGTCGGAAGTTGTGCAAATGAGACCAAAGGTCATTCACATTGCCCGTCACGTGCTCGAGACCAATCACGACACTAGCAATCTGTCCGCATTCCGAGTCATGTTCACGCACCGGAATGAACGTTCACTTTACTTTCCCAGGCAATTAGTAACAAACGATTAAAGCTGCCGTTGTGTGCAAAAGGAACTGCTTATTAAATTAACACTAGCTTAGTAAGGCTTGTGGATATTTCAATACCTGGACAGGACACTCTCCGTAAGTGACAATTTTATGCATACTTTGTAATTTTCATTCCTGCAGTATGTACTTGATAAGATGCAGTGAAATCAGTTCGAACAAAGATCGTGCAATATACCACTACTAGCTTGTCTTTTCAAGTTCATTTCGGGGCAAACCTTGTTTGAGTTATCTGAAGTGAAATCTGTCTGCTTCCGATCAAATTCTGTGCGACAATAACCAACGCACGTTATTAGGTATATTGACAGACCTAAATAAAATGGGAATTCTATCCAGGCGTCTCGAACCAGTACTCGGTGATCTTATCTTCCGTGTGATGAATTACTTTATGCGTGTACAGTAGATTGAGCATGTTCAAATGATTAAACATTGAAGATCAGTCATTTGTAAGTCGTATCTAGCTTTCTAGTTTGGGATGTGAATTCAAGAGGGGTGGAGAAAGTGTCCTATGCATATAACAAGGTCTACCTGAAAGCTTACTTACACGATGATTCCCGCCAAGAGCGGAGGTGGACTGCGTTGTTGTAACGGAAGCGTCGAGGATGGCGGGGATAGAAGGTACTGATATGCAAAGAACCGAGGGAGAGAAAAGGTACGACATGAAGTAGAACAAATTAGTCCGTTTCTTGAAAACAACAAGCCCAGAGACAAAATTCTAACTTGGATGCAAATACAACTCGCTGGCATACCTTCGTTTAAACAGCTTTGTAAACAGTATGGTGATGTAGTGACGACATGAGGCGATAGGAAAATACTCGAAAAAAGATAATGTTAAGAAGACACCATATGACGGCCACGGTCCAAATGATTGATTTTATCTTTGGAAGGCTGCAGAGCATTTCAATGTCCAGTTTTCGGCGCACGGTTAAAAGGCTGGCGAAGACTAGCGTGGACAAATTTTACTGTTAAAACAGACCAAGAGGTGTCAGCACCGTGAACAAACACAGTGAGTGCAAAATAAAGAGACAAAAACCAAACGATAAAACGGGGAGTAAAAAGCACAACGACAAAAAAAACAATCAGCCTTATCCTGTATATGATTTTGAATCATATTTTGATTGGTGAGTAGTTGGGAATTTTTTGTGAATATGAATTCAACATAACTCACAAATGATTGCAGTCGATAGACATCTTAGCCAGCCCCTTTCGAAAAAAAAACCTACACTGGAGTTTGGCTCTTGTTAGAGGTCGTCAGAATAGCATGTTCTCGCTCCACAATAGACACGACCGAATAATCATGCGAACGCGCAGCTACATTCGTTTGAGTAATGCTCAAGTTGTCCGAGTGCCTCGACAGGAGAAACAGTACCTGTCTCGTTAGGTCCAAACGATGAGCCCACAACTGAGACTTATCTTCAAGTTGAAGTCACAAAGATGATTAACTTGTTCAGCGATGTTTTGATTACTGATGAGTGGTTGGGTGATTTTGGTTACCACGATGTAAACATCACTCACAAGTGATCACAGCTCTCGCAGTTCCATTTGAGCACTATTGGAGAAAATGTAGTTGAGCGTATGTACATGAAAATTCACTCGTATCCAATGTGGGGCTAATGGTGCAGTGATTAACACAGTCATCGCATAAAAATCTTTTTGAAAAGAAGTCTGAATAACGGCTAAAAACGATTACGATAGTGAACAAAGTAACACACCATCAGTGACTACGGCTTACAGCCAGATTTTTCAGTATTTCCAATCAATGACAATTAGCATCTTAAGTCGAAATGCTAAGTGGGGGCAGTGAAGACGAAACTTAATGCCAAATCACGGGCTGCCTAAAGGTATTTTCTCTACAGTCACCCAAGGGGCACAAAGGAGAGGTGCTGAGTAAACATACACAAGACATTCCAGTCACCTCAACCAAAGTAACTACTTGGGTGGAAGAGAGGGTAACTGCCCCCGGCACACATTGCTGTACTCCACCAATGTTCATATGGTGCTGTCACCATATACAGTTAGGCCGCGCGGGAAAAGGATATCGAAAGTAGATGACCTGTGAACATCACTGACGCGCAGCTACCAGACCTCGCAACCGTAGAAATGCACTGCCTGCAACGTTGCGTTGTACACTCTACCATTTAACGCGAAATGGGTGTCACGCCAGCACCAAATGCACTTCAGAGCCTTAATGATACGTAGTGCGATCTCTTTTACAAAGTCGTCATCAGCTGTGACGCAACTCTTAGGATGAACAGAGCGCTTCACTTAACCCAGACAGTCATTAACCAGGATGAAGTACAGGCACAAGCCCCTGTCAGCCTTGAGGGAATAGTTCACATTTAGAGAGCGCAAATTACATATCATATCGTGATTGCCCAATCGCCAAACAGTCCAGGGAGTTTTTTGCAAACGGTCGGTCCCAGCGACCACCAGCGAAGTGGTGGACAGCTGTTTCGACCTAGTTGGGTCTCATCAGCACCACGCACGCCGGAGAATCGAACCCACTGACCCGTGAATAAGTGGCAGATTGTAGTTCAAGCACTTATCCGACATGCGTGGTGCTGATGAGACCCAACTAGGTCGAAACAGCTGTCCACCACTTCGCTGGTGGTCACTGGGACCAACCGTTTGCAAAACCCTCTCTCAACCCATTCTGGGACTGTGGTCGATGCTTGCTCGTTTGCAGGCCAACCACAAAACGGCTGATCGATTTCAGCCTATGAGCAGAAGGAAGCGCAACGGCTAAGGAAACTAGTCCAGGAAGTCTTGGACATTGTCACTAAGTAAGGTAATATAAATGCTGTAGTCGAAATCTACGATTCTGTTTCAAAGAAACAAGTACACATTACCGTCAGTGAGAACGCTCACAGTTTCGTGCAGCGCATCGTCAATCTGCAGAGAAAAGGAGGGAAAGAATAGCCTAGGTGCACTGTATTGAGGAACGGTGACGATGGTCTGTCACTATCCTTAACTCTACACGGCATCTGCTGCCCTCAGGATAGATACATACTTATCAACTACTCCATTTCTCCGAAGGCAGTTCCAGAGAACAGAACCATAAACAGAAACGAAGGCTGTCTTACTGTCCGAAAAAACAACTACATCGAAAAGAAACGGCTGATGAAAAAAATCGGCATACTGATGAAAGCAAGCTATTCAAAACTGTTCATACTGTAGGCATACAACAGCTAAGTTTTCAGGTCCGACATCATAAACTGTTTGCCTATTAGTTGGATACTATTAGGCCGCCCAAACTTAGTCAACATCAGCCATACCAACAGGAGTCAAACCTACCTACCTTGTGACGGACAGTCGGGAATCGTTGCCGTTGCGCTTGTATGACTGTAGCAGTACAAGTTGTGGAAACAAATCCCAGGATAGAAAGAAAAAAGCAAACTCTTAGTAAAGAAAGTTGAAGCTTTTTACTTAGAAACTACATTCCCGTAGATAATCAGTAAGACCGAGCTGATATCAGCAATCAGACATACGGTGACTCGAAACCGTCAATCTGTTAACGGAATCAAGCGAATGGACGCGACCTGAAAATAATTCAAACATTTTGTGCCGAACTTGTCGGGCCAACCTGGAGGTCACCAATCGTCGGGTCATACGGAACACAAAAACGCACCAATTGTGCATGCACATGGACAATAAAACAACAGTGATAGCTTCAATCGTATTACGTGGTGTATTCCATGAATGGTTGTGCTTAACAGCTTCACAACTAGTGAAGGAAATAGCCCGCCACTGATAAACCCATTGTCCTTCCAATTTATGCTCACGGCTAATCACAAACATAGACTGAAAACATAGCTTAAAAAGTGAGGCTGCTTTAGGTTAAAAGTATCATCATGCGTGTATGATCTGCGTGGTTCTGAAGACAAGGTGAGGTATCCCCAATAACCTTCGCAACTAAAAACGCTTGTTGCCAACCTGCATGTGTACAGGTGGCATATGCCGTTCATAGCCATAAAACAGGACAGAATTCGAGGTAACTAGGAGCGGGATCGGCGATCAGGCAATTGGCAGTGGGCCACGCTTCCAACGGAGTTTTACTGGGGCAGAACGTCAAGTGAGCTGATGACAGGAGATCAAGATAAATCGAAGATCGGACCATACATTCCATACGCTACACACAGCACAGCTGCCAAGAGATAATGGACCTGTTACTAACCGTTCGGATTGAGGCTGCATGATAACCTTTTTCGTTCAAGGCATAGTTCATGGCGGAGTAAAACCTATCGAAGGTGATCTGGTGGATGCATCGAGTTGAATGTCAGGCGCAAAAATGAACCGGGCGGTACTTAACCAGAAGGCAACATTGTCCAACTTGTTGCGTACGTTTTTTCGGGGTGGTAATCGGGCGGCACGCATTCAACAATGCCGTGTGGAACGGACCACTGAAAACCCTGACAAAAAGAAGCTGCTGTGAACCAACCCACGTAGACGCAGGGCATTATTTGCACAGAGGTTTCTGAAAACGTCTGGTGGCTTAATACGCTGATTATCTAGAACCAAGAGCTAACTGAGAGAAGTTTAATTCGCGTAATTCGTTCAGTAGTACCGGCTGTAACGCAAGCTTGATTTCGGCAACGATGCTGAAATTTTGGCATTTAGCACATGGCGAAGATTGCAGCGATGCTACTACGGTCAAAGTGATCATCGGTCTAGCTTCCTCTCAGCTTGATCTGTTGAAGAGGAGGAAACCAATATAAACCAAGATAGACAGAATCTTCGATGTCATATAAATCAGACTTAAGCCTCAGTGAGTAAAACAAGTATCAGACAAGCACTTTACAACTCGAGCTATCAGATGACAATTGACCTTCCGTGGGAAGTCCCAGACGACAAAGGTTGGCGATTGCGTCATATGCTTTCGCCTTCCTCGCGAACACGTCCACACAGAAATTGTCAGCAGACGAAATGGTCAACAACAAAATGAGAGATCGAACTGATCGAATCGTGTGGTAACACTTCACAAATAGAAAGTGCATCCCACACTCAAATGAATCGGCGTGGTCGACATGTAATTTACGGAAGAAGTAAACAAAAAGCTGTCATCTGCACGGATGGATTAGTTTATTATCTGGAAGGAGCTTTAGTAAATAATATTGGAAACATTCCAAAACATTAGTTAACGCTGATAAACAATCTTGGTTAACGTCACTCGAAGTAGAGAACAACCTGGTCCACCGGAATGCATCTAAACAGACAGCATCCCCCGAAAATTCTGCCAGCAGCGGAGTAGAAAGTGGTCTTTAGGTTCGAGACAGATCATGAACATAGGCTGAATATTAGAATGTGGATGCTGTAGCGCCACCTTACATGTAAAAACACAACTGATGAACTGATCAGCCAACCTTGTAGTTATTTAAAGATGTGCACAAACAGTCGTCACTTAACGGTATCTCTAAACTGGAAGTCACCAAGTCAACACAAATATCCCGTGTTAATTAATAACTTGAGCTATGATAAGATAAACGGTATGGATTTAGTGATCAAAATTCGACGGAAGCACACGACCGATTTAGTGGTTGTTGCCAGTGAACTTCGACAACACATCCTACCATAGAAACGGCAAATGCTTAAGGTTGCACATTTTAAATCACCTGTGAGTTAATTAGTGTTTAGAGCCATTTTTACGATTGGAGTGACCGCAGCTAACCATCGACTCTAGGTATTTTTTGAGTCCACTACATGGAAGGAACGAATGTGGTCAATTAGATATCCACCTATCCAACCTACACTTAAAAGGAGCTAACGAGAAAAAAAACGCAGGTCTGGAGATTATGTGCACATGAACAGTGGGAACTCCAAGGTAACTGGGGACTCCGACAGAAAGCATCCAGAAAGTTCGAAACGAAATAATTACCTTCAGTATTCACGGTTGCTTTAGGTGCTTCAAGTCAGTCGAGTTGATCTTCAGATCTCTTCTAAATTATCCGAGATTATCATAGTAATGGAATTTAGACTTAGTCTAAGTTACTTCGAAAGGCCCTCATAATCAATTCGATTGCGACAGACTCACACAACTGTCGAAAACACTGAACAGGCTTCAGTTGGACCATGCCACTAATGAGGATTTGGTGATTTGACTGATAATGTTGCTGAGAAGATGCTTTCGCATCCCATTTAACGGTTTATTACGTCTATGTACACACGGGTTCTGGACAGAGGCAAAACTGACGTGACCACAAAAAACGGTGTGAACTGAGTTTTAATAGTTAATCCAAAACTTTGAAAAAGTCGCAATACGGATAGTTGACGGCGATATCAATTTCTATACACCGTGTGATGAAAAGTTAAACTTGACACTGAAAATTTTGGACTTCGGTTGAATTCGAACCAGCGACAGAAACAACAGGCTCAAACGCGGCAAATGCTCTACCAGCTCGAGCTGCGAAGCTGGTAGAGCATTTGCCGCGTTTGGGCATGTTGTTTCTGTCGCTGGTTCGAATCCAGCCGAAGTCCAGATTTTTCGCAATTGGGTCTCTTCTAAATTATCAATCTGCCAAACTACTTATCAGTAATTCAACACAGTGAGTTCAATGGTTCAGCACAACTATAACAGTCCACCTTCAGCATCAGTGAGTCAAGCTCGGATATTGAACGCGATGTCTGTCTCTCAGAGTAAGATGATCAGGTTATGCGCCCGTATCTCTAACACATGGAAAACCAAGTGATATGATTGTCTTAATAAAAGACAGCGTTTATGTAAGCATCCGTCCCACCGTTTATCAGAAACGATGTGATAAATGAGAAACACATTTCAAACATCCCCTAGCAGATGTCAATCGAAATGAGATTTGACCACAAACAAGTTAAGATTCACCGGAATTCCAATCTGGTCAGCTATCTCACAGCAATTATCACGCTGGCGTCACAACAAGAACCAGCTACGTCACCACCAAGCTGCGGAAGTACCTAATTGAGAACTCAAACGAAGGGCGAGTCTTGAATCATGAATGGACACTTCGAAACAGCTGTCCACCACTTCGCTGGTGGTCACTGGGACCAACCGTTTGCAAAACCCTCTCTCAACCCATTCTGGGACTGTGGTCGATGCTTGCTCGTTTGCAGGCCAACCACAAAACGGCTGATCGATTTCAGCCTATGAGCAGAAGGAAGCGCAACGGCTAAGGAAACTAGTCCAGGAAGTCTTGGACATTGTCACTAAGTAAGGTAATATAAATGCTGTAGTCGAAATCTACGATTCTGTTTCAAAGAAACAAGTACACATTACCGTCAGTGAGAACGCTCACAGTTTCGTGCAGCGCATCGTCAATCTGCAGAGAAAAGGAGGGAAAGAATAGCCTAGGTGCACTGTATTGAGGAACGGTGACGATGGTCTGTCACTATCCTTAACTCTACACGGCATCTGCTGCCCTCAGGATAGATACATACTTATCAACTACTCCATTTCTCCGAAGGCAGTTCCAGAGAACAGAACCATAAACAGAAACGAAGGCTGTCTTACTGTCCGAAAAAACAACTACATCGAAAAGAAACGGCTGATGAAAAAAATCGGCATACTGATGAAAGCAAGCTATTCAAAACTGTTCATACTGTAGGCATACAACAGCTAAGTTTTCAGGTCCGACATCATAAACTGTTTGCCTATTAGTTGGATACTATTAGGCCGCCCAAACTTAGTCAACATCAGCCATACCAACAGGAGTCAAACCTACCTACCTTGTGACGGACAGTCGGGAATCGTTGCCGTTGCGCTTGTATGACTGTAGCAGTACAAGTTGTGGAAACAAATCTCAGGATAGAAAGAAAAAAGCAAACTCTTAGTAAAGAAAGTTGAAGCTTTTTACTTAGAAACTACATTCCCGTAGATAATCAGTAAGACCGAGCTGATATCAGCAATCAGACATACGGTGACTCGAAACCGTCAATCTGTTAACGGAATCAAGCGAATGGACGCGACCTGAAAATAATTCAAACATTTTGTGCCGAACTTGTCGGGCCAACCTGGAGGTCACCAATCGTCGGGTCATACGGAACACAAAAACGCACCAATTGTGCATGCACATGGACAATAAAACAACAGTGATAGCTTCAATCGTATTACGTGGTGTATTCCATGAATGGTTGTGCTTAACAGCTTCACAACTAGTGAAGGAAATAGCCCGCCACTGATAAACCCATTGTCCTTCCAATTTATGCTCACGGTTAATCACAAACATAGACTGAAAACATAGCTTAAAAAGTGAGGCTGCTTTAGGTTAAAAGTATCATCATGCGTGTATGATCTGCGTGGTTCTGAAGACAAGGCGAGGTATCCCCAATAACCTTCGCAACTAAAAACGCTTGTTGCCAATCTGCATGTGTACAGGTGGCATATGCCGTTCATAGCCATAAAACAGGACAGAATTCGAGGTAACTAGGAGCGGGATCGGCGATCAGGCAATTGGCAGTGGGCCACGCTTCCAACGGAGTTTTACTGGGGCAGAACGTCAAGTGAGCTGATGACAGGAGATCAAGATAAATCGAAGATCGGACCATACATTCCATACGCTACACACAGCACAGCTGCCAAGAGATAATGGACCTGTTACTAACCGTTCGGATTGAGGCTGCATGATAACCTTTTTCGTTCAAGGCATAGTTCATGGCGGAGTAAAACCTATCGAAGGTGATCTGGTGGATGCATCGAGTTGAATGTCAGGCGCAAAAATGAACCGGGCGGTACTTAACCAGAAGGCAACATTGTCCAACTTGTTGCGTACGTTTTTTCGGGGTGGTAATCGGAAAACCAAGTGATATGATTGTCTTAATAAAAGACAGCGTTTATGTAAGCATCCGTCCCACCGTTTATCAGAAACGATGTGATAAATGAGAAACACATTTCAAACATCCCCTAGCAGATGTCAATCGAAATGAGATTTGACCACAAACAAGTTAAGATTCACCGGAATTCCATCTGGTCAGCTATCTCACAGCAATTATCACGCTGGCGTCACAACAAGAACCAGCTACGTCACCACCAAGCTGCGGAAGTACCTAATTGAGAACTCAAACGAAGGGCGAGTCTTGAATCATGAATGGACACTTCACAAGCACGGTATACAGCTGATTCAAGAGTGTCTAATACAGCGTGCTAGTACTGCATATGCAAATGTGATAACTGTACAAGTGAGGGAGGTTTTGATTGGGACACCGATAATATGTGATAATTTCTGATCACGTGAGTCCACATAGAAGGATGAATTGGGGAACTCAACCCGAAGTCTCCGGCTGAAGAGCATGGTCTATTCTATTAACCTTGACGTGGTGGACAGGCCTGAGCACCGCAGTAATCCAGAGGGCTAAGCTGACTAGGACTTCGGTCCGACCTGGTACAGCCTTGTTGGACAGGTCAAAGGAGAGCAGTCAGACGAAATGCAGACACATTCACAGGATTGTATGTCGCACTACTGACCGAGTAAGAGTGCTTAGGTAGTGAAGCACGAACCTAAAAGCATACAGCAGAAATACCCGTGGTACTGTTGTCTTCTGAACCACGAAGAACAGAGCAAGAAAGGATAGCCTCAAACAACAGGGCAGTCCAGTCGCCCAACAGGTGACCGTGATCACGGGTGTATTATCCACCGAAAATCATTCGGTATCAGCCTGGCGTAGCTTCGAATACATCCACTGCGCGCAGCAGTGCACAGAATCAAGCATCACTGTCTTATTCACTGGGATCTTGGGCTACGCACTCTTCATTGCCAAGTGAGTGAGAAGCTGGAGTCATTGACTTCGGGTAAGAGCCACCAATAAAACGCTGTTTTTCTGTCTCGCAGGTCAGACTTTTGAGTCAGAGACTCGGGGTGGGGTCCCTCAAGTCAACCCCCTTCCGCGGCATAAACGACCGGGAAGTATCAGAAGTTATCGCTCTCCCGACAGTGACATTATTCATCGATTACAACGCTCTACTTCTATTTTCCTCCAAGTTTTCGGAATTGCAGGTGCCTTCGGATGATAACCGTTTTTGAAGCCAGAACAACTGGCAAACATTAACGCTCCAATTGTCCGCAATCTTCGACAAGTTGGCCAACAAACTGCCCTAGCAAGTGTCCTTTCAAGCTTGGAGCTTGGTGTACGCTGTGTCAGAGACGCGCATCTACGAGTCTAGCACTGTTAGTTACGTTTTTATGTAGATGATTATCAACGTAAGCGCTTCTCTCTCAGGGTTTCTGGTGACGCCGAAGCTGAATCTCGTGGTCAAGCTGGAGTGGGAATCGCACTGAGTTCCAGAGCAGAACAATGTTTGTTCGATTGGATCAAAACGAACAGTTGGTTATGTTATCACACTCAGCACATCGGTTAGTTTGTCAACGCAAATCAGAAAGGCGTTGTATATTCATTATATCGGTGTACGCTCCAACGGACAGCTGTTCGGATGCTATCAAAGATGCGTTCTATGACGCCCTCGTTGACCTTCTGAGGCAGACTAAACACTCAGACATCATCATATTAGCGGGCGATTTGAATACTCAGCTTGGTCGTCTTTCTCAAGAGAGGGCTGCGTGGTACGTTCGGCGTCCGGACACAACTTAATGACAGTGGTGGAAGACTGCCACAGTTATGCGTAGCACACAGTCTCTATACTTTGACTACTGCATTCCAACATGGAAAGAGGCATTATGTTACATGGAGATCTCTCCGTGTTTCCTCCGCCATGGGCATAACTTGATCACATAGCAGTCAGTTACCGATGGTACCACTCTGTTAAGGACTGTCGTGCCTTTTGGAGCAACCACCTGGACTCGGATCATGCTGTTGTGCGTGCCCGTTTTGTTTTGTCATTTCATCCAGAGGACATACGCTCGTAAATGCAAGGATAATTAACTGGCGTGCA
>LOND01001348.1:70243-83023 GCA_014220965.1 Paragonimus kellicotti | reverse complement strand
TGTTAACTCCAGCTGATAACTCTGCGATCAGGACTTCCTTGCATGATACAGCGCTTCACATATTGCTGCAGCCATATGAATTGACGAGTTCTCATTAGTCCCTGGCTCGTTGATTCAGTTTTACAGATTGAGGTCTGAAAAGTGCTCTGTAAAATGAATGGATCTCTCGGCCAGTACGAGGTGGGTGTGTCAGGTTAATGAAGCTGGCCAACCGATTCAAAATTCGGTTAATCGCCAACTAGGTCTGTCAGTTAATTGCACAATGAGAAAACTCGTTGTTATGGTAAGTCTAGGTGTCACTGTTTACCTAGCAGTTTATCCGAAAAGCTCAATCATCCCTGTGATGTGTACAAACTTAGTCATGCCGCATAAGAACTACATCAATTTCTAAATAAGATACATTATCCCGTTGTAAGACGTTGTTCAAGTTGAAAGTTTAGATGTTATAAAGTTTTCGCATCCAACGCTCAGGGAAGTAATGGATTACGCGATCGATTCACATGAACACTTATCGAAATTACGTTTTCTTAACAAAAAGCAATGCGTATCTGTTGACTATGCACAAAAAGCTTCAACCCTTGTGTACCCGCTCAGATGTGATCTGCGGATAGGTCATCTGGATTTATCATCTGATAACATTTACGCATGACGTTCAGGTTAGATAGCCCAAAGTCTTTAGTTGCTGATCGGTATTCATCAGTCTACTTTATTTCATTATAAACCAACTGCTATTCTTCTGAAGTAATTTAATATTCCGTTCAAATTGTTTTGAAGTCGGAATATTAAAATCCACAGAATCGTTAAGTTAAAAAAGAATTCCACTTTCACTGCAATTGGTTTCGTAACAATTCATGTTCACAAGAGGGAGCCAATTAAGCGGCCATGAAACAAAAAAGTGATAACAATTTGTCTCAGATAAGCCTAATATTCAGCACAATAATTATCAGAACGAAAATTATGTTGCAAACTATTGATTTCGTATTGTTGACTGAAAAAATCTCATCAGTAATTAATTCTCACTATTCACAAAGTTCGACAAAACCTCCTGATAAATAAACAGGAGTATAATGTCGAACTATTACTTCTGTTGTATAACAGACAGCCTCGATTGCGTGTGGTACGCTGCGTAAATTTGGGAACCAAATGGCAAGCCTCAAAGTCAGCAGGACGACGGACCAGAAGCGACTATCAGAATAGTGTGTACGCACTATGGGAGAAGTGCCACCAGGGCGAATGACAACGTACTGCTACCCAATGTGTGTGAATGCACGTCAGCCGTGCAAATGAGTGTACGTGTTCGTGTGAAAGAGTGCATCAAACAAATTTGCAGGCCAGAGGTTTTTGCGGTCACAACACTTCTAATTCCAAACTGACGATAGTTTTAAACTGTCTTTTTGAACAAACTAGGTGCAAGGGCGGATTTTCAGTTAATCTCTGATATGTAAAGTTGACCTATTAACTCACTGGATCTACTCATAAGACAAACCTTTCGCGAAAGTGCATTGAACATTGTAGTCTATCTTTCAGTTTACTACCCAACGTTCATCATTCGGATAGTTGTCACGGGAACAGGAGATTAATTTACAGCACTCTTTGTGTTTAATGGCGACGATATGAATGACAAAGGGCGTTCCCATCTGAAAGAAAATAGGATTCCATGAAACAACACAGCTGCCACATGGGTTAATTTTCAGGAATAAATGCACAACTGGAATGAGCTAATCTTGTCAGTTTCTGTTAACAGTTGGAGTGGTCTTTCTGAAGGCAAGATATGATCACATGTTGATAATTTTAAACTTATAACATACTTGCTTTCACCCGTTTCATGAAATGTGCTTTTGAGAGATTAGTTATGATGATAGAGGGCGTCTAACAAATGGAAAGTAATCAGGGGAGTATATCACTTTTGCAGAAAAAGTGAGTGAATGATCTCCAGTTGTTCTCGCGGACAGTTTTCATACAGGCGTCTGATCTTACTTTGGCACAAGACTGATGCGTATTAAGATATCATAAACTAAGTTGGTACATACAACATATCTGAGACCGAACGTCTTTCTGGTAGGTAAGCTCTAATTACATGTGTGAAATTTGAATAGGACAATCAGAAGGAGGCATTACGAGATGTTTCTCCTCTACTTGTGCTTAATGTAGTCCTACAAAGATAGGTCAAAGTTCAAAACACTTTCGTTCCCTGTTTTCAATTGAAAACAAATGTTAACCAATGTAGGCTGAGGTGAATGCAGTTGAAAACCATCAATCCGTTTTATGTGTACAAGAGGACTTGTTTGTGACACTGACTTTGTTTTACTAACAGTTGAACAGGTTATAAACTTTAACGACTAATCTTTTTTGTTCCCTCAATGCAGTGGATACCAGTGGGAATATATCAAAATCTGCGAGAGCATGAATTATGTAGCATTGCTTTTCGTTTTGCAATATTCGGGTTCCTAATGGAAAGTGATTGTTTAAAGAATGTGAGAAATTTCATAAAACAAATTGTGACAGACCTACAAGTGAATGGAAATTATGAGTCGTATGTTCTGATCTAGTCTACCAGAAATATGCCTCATTGCCTACCAAAAACATTTCTTACGGAGTTGAGCTTACCGCTGACAGTGGTTAAAAGAGATTTTCAAGGAAAGTTTCGAAGTGTGTCATCAGACAATAAGTTGAGGTGGACAACTCACATATGTTGTAACGCAATATTACGAATACAGTTGTAACTGGTCTCTCAACTCTGGCCTTGATTTAGGTAGCAAAGATACAGCAAAGCCGATAAGCATTCCGTAAAAGACTTTGTCACTAACCCAAACCTGGCGTTGGTTATGCTTTCCGTCGCAGAAAACCAGGACATAAGGGTTTTCCGTAAAGACGTTTATCCGTGTAACGATGTCTCCAACCTCTCAAATCTTAGCACAACAGTACGAAATCAACTGGGACATCCAATTTTTAAAGTCAGTTAAGCGGAATGATGGTTGCAACGGATTTGCTAGAAAGCCGAAATGGACATCTGCCGCTACCTGTGGAACACGAATATCAAGGAACTTCTGCTAACCTCAGCAGAGCCTTGGATAATATGCTACCATAAAATTCAGCTGTTAGATACAAAATAGTAGTGACTTAGGGAAGATCAGTCACATTTTGACTGAAGTCTGCTAACTGTGTGCTAGTGCATCTCCTGAACCATCATCCGATTATTCACTTGTGACGCTTCTCGCACGAGATTTTTATAGACAGACAAGGAAAGTTATGATTTTTGAATCTTGAGTTGGTCATATTCACGCATTAATAAACTCAGGTTGGTCGCAACTTGGGGAATATGCGCAAAAAAGGACTGCACAGCCTCAAAGTGGTTTGAAGGCATCGAGTTTGGACTGAGTTATCTTCATTGTGAATAACTGATTTGGAAGAGATCTTAAACTATCTTGTTAAATGTAAACCTGTAACAGCCAGTACGGATTTAGCACGCATGTTTGGTAGTTTGTATATCACGCTGTATGAGAGCATCTGCGGCCATAAGAAAGAGGTAAATGTCTGAGGAACGGTTGTCTCACAGTGCCAGATGAGGCTTCAAACAAAATCCCACATAGGTGTTTACTAAGCTAATGATACAGAAAAGTAGACATTCTCACACGTATTTTCTCTACTGAAAGTTGTTTGTGTACGGCAGTCGTGAAAGGTCTATTCACTCAACGGTTTCTTCCATGGGCAATGCTTTCGAGATTAGACTGACTCCAAAATGTGTCCTGATTCCACGGTACGAGTTATGGGAAAATGATAAATGCATTAAGTTGTAAGTTTATGATAAGCATAACAATGCGTATGTTGCAGAAAAATACTGCGTTCTACTTGGGTTTCACATTCCTCAGTTTCATGGAATTATGAATATGGGCACAGATTTTAGCCAGTCCAAATTAAGGATTCTTGCTGTTTGCAGTAAACTGAACCAAAAAACGAAGTCGAATGTTGCCAGGAATCCAGCTACTTTGAATTATACAACATTCTAACGGTTACCGATGAACGTTCGTTTTAGAAAGTAATCGCATATAACAAAATAGCTTCACTCAGCAGCCAGTTTCTTACCAGTAAATTTGAATACATTAACGGATAAATCGGTGAAGAATTGAGGTTTGCTGCTTTAGACATAAATTCACTTAATTGATTCTACATCAAAAATACCCACAATCTAGCGAAAAACGATCGTTCATCTAAATCCTCCCAAAGTCAAGACATAGCTGAAAGCTCGGCCTCTGATTATACGGTTTGTGAAGATAACAGTTTATTAATTTCATTTCATTTCATTCGCTGCTGAATAAAATTTAGTGTTTTAGCTCTCGTATTCGTTAGTACTTACGATTTCCGTTTGAAGCGCAGTCCGCATCACAAACCAACATTGATAACCCTGTGTTGTCAGGGTGGTCATTGTTTCCGGTTCATATATATACAGTCGGCAAACTGACCTGACCGTCAGTTACACATGAACTGAATGGATAGTTTCTGTCGAAAAGAAAAAAACGTTTGTTAACCACTCGTCTGTGTGTTGAAACAAAAGCGATATGTTGACAGCCTAGGACAATTCATTAACAAAATGCCCGCCAAATGAATGTTAGCTATCGCACGGTTAAAATTACAATGAAATCAGTAGATCAAATCGTAAGTGTTGAAGCATTATATTTCACGCAATAACGCACTAGTATAGGGTGGATGGGTTTTTTTAAAATGACATTTGAGATTCTGAGAGAAAGTGAGTTGAACTGAAGTTGACAATTTATATGTATATTTAGTACAACAAAACTTTTACGTAATTCCGAAAAGTAAACTGAATATCTACACGCATGCAACGTTCGTTTGGTGTATGATTTGATGTTCACACACAGAATGAGAATAGAAGGTTACATAGTTTGCAAGAAACAAGATGTGTTGCGCTGGAATCATGCTTTTATACGTTAAAACTCGAACAGTCAATACATAAAAAGTAGTGACGATATTTTATGAAAACGCTAGTTTCACAATGTTCTACGTTATTTCGCAAAACGGGATAATATCAAGGAAAAACTGCAGCAGTGCTCTTCATGTAGGCTGTAAATAACTGTACATTTGGCGAACAAACCAATCATTATATCAAATTAGAACTGCGCACAATTCTATATCGTTCGATGATTGGTTTTATCACTTATGAGGTGAATTGTAACTGGGTTTTCGATGATTACTTTGCAACCGGCCATTAATCAGCATTGTACTGTTGCTGAAGCTCGTATTATAAACTCGGGCACCAGCATCCAATTTATTTCCGGAAAAGAAAATGTATCGGTTCACTTTAGCAAAAGCAACACCCAAACACAGTGCTTGAATCTGATACAAGCCTGCGGCAAATATCATAGAAATATATAAACTGGCATGGTACAATAATGGAGTTTAACATGCAATCATCCAAACTCCAAAGTATAAACCACATGTCGAAGCGACAGCTACATTGAGTAGTGCTTTGTAATTATTAGATGACCTGTAAAACCAAGACATATTTGTCAAACTGTATCTCAAAAGTCAAACAACAGTATTCGCACACAAATGTTGACATTAGGATAATGATGGAAGTCAATTGGGAATTGAACTTACAGCAAACAGGCTGGAACCACGGATATCTACTCAGGTGACAAAGACCTAGAGCTTCGCTTGATTTCATGTTGATTAGCACCAACATATGACTAAACGGCGATATTCAAGTTGACTAGAAAACAACAAAAATCTGAAGGCAAAGCCAATGATTTATCGACCCACTGTCCACCGACTTATCTGAAACTGTCCTAGTAGTTTCATTCGTGAATGTGTCCGTGCGCACATTCAAAACAGTAGGCAAAATCTGCAGATTGTTTGGTGGTAAAATAGTTACGATTTTAACTCCTCACATTTTCTCTCGTTCAGCTATTTTGTTAGCGGCTTGCTGAAAAATGTTTAAGGTGTGCATGAAGACTGTTGATGAGGTTTAGCCCAGTTCATTTCACCATAGCTTTGTTTGTTTGCCATCTTGCATTATTTCCCTTCCCAAAATGAATCTGTCCATTGAGTTGTTATTGATCGTCCAACATACTTACCCACTTACCCATGGACTCGCAGATTGCTTCAGTCCACCAACTTTGAACAAACTGTACATAAAAAATGAGTTGTACGAGCCGAAGTGAGATGATCGTCATCACATCAAAAATCCTGATATTGTCACGCCGAACTATAGACGGTCGTTCTGCCTTCTTCTATTGGATAAACAACGCGATCAGGATTGATCGGAATCCGGTTTACCTAGCTTCCATGAGTTCACAATGAGCCTCAAGCTGAGCCACAGAATTTGGAATCACGTGCAACATTCAAGATGGTGACGGGCAAATTATAAATGAGGAATTTCCGTAAGTTTTCGAAGGAAGAACCCAATGGGCACGTGACGACTTCGCTTACAAGCATGTACCACGGAAAACATGCTTGTGCTCCTGTAAATAAGCCCCTTTGAGGCGCACATAAGTTTCCAAAATTATATCACTTCCGGTGTTCCAATTCTCTTATGAACAAGTTTGACTAAAGATCTTAGGGTAGCTCAGCGAGAGTAGTTCGCAATGTTTAGGAAGTCGGCCTCAGGGAATTCTGCTACCATGATGATGCTTAACAAAAACAGTTTTTTCGAATTCAAGAGGAAATGTTGAAATCCCATTCGCACTTCATCCAACTCCAACAAACTGGAGTTCATGACAAAAATTGGGGTAATATTGGGTTACATCATGTAGACCTCGATGATATGAGGAACGGTCAAATACTAGATTAGGATTTTGGTCAGAGTTGCGTGAATGGCGCGAGTCAAGCTGAACCCTGAGATTAATGTACAATTACGGCATGAACAGTTGTAGAACGGAAAAAGTACAATGGCAGTAGAAGGTAGGAGTTACCGTGGAGATGTAAGGGAGATGTACGCAGGAAAAGACGGTTAACTCGCAGGCGCAAATTGGCATAATCTGCTTTCTTCTGCTCCATTATCTTACAATTCGTGCTACATCTACTTAAGTTTGATGAATTTAACTTCGTAATAATGATGTAATTTTCATCAACATTGACTTCCGTCTCCAGTATATGTAATTAAGTCGTCCACCGCTGAACACTAGTTAATCCACAATATCATATTGTGGTTGCATCTTTGTATTGTTCCGATGACAGTCATTCTGCAGATTGGTTATTTGTTTGATTTTCTCCCCCTCCTCAGTTTGATTAACTGTCAGAAAATACTTCCTCCATCACTATAGCGACCACATAGAACTCACAGTTAGATGATGCTCAACCAGTAAGTTGCCTTGTGACCAACAAACATTTTTATTTCTCACAACTGATAAGATAACCAGTTGGATATTGGACTAGTGACTCTGGTCATCTTTGTCCTTTTTATGAGAACAACCGTTCTCCACTGACAGTCAGACTATCGACTTGCGGTAATTCACATTGCCTAATAGTCTCAAACTTCTGTTGAGTTCTCGTACAAGTAAAAACCGTGAAGAATTTGATGTCACGTCATACGGTTGAACTGGTGAAACTATGCTGTGGAAATAAGCTTCCACGGATCTGTCCAATTGTTACCAAACCGTGATCATGGTACTTATTGGGCATTGTTCAGAGAGCAACGGGGCAGTTTTACTCAAGTAGAAGTTTGGAAAGTTGATCGCTCTGCAAGTAGTTCATTGACGATTAGAAACGTGAGCTCTGTGATTACTGTAGCCGGGAGGTCAAACTGTGCTAAATTTGTGAAGCTAGTGTAACTTACATCGAATATCTTTACCATTCATGTGCATTCCACTGGATGATGTGTCCCATTAATTCATAATAAACAACTTGACAGCATAAATGCAGTGATCGTATTACCTACCTGGTACGTGCTTGTCGACTAGAAAAGTTCACTTTTAACCCGTGGGACTCTGGGCTACAGCACTCCGCTACTTGATTGGAATAGATGATAGAGAGAAGATAGTGCACACGAATATTCTCATTCTTTATAAGTTGGAGAATAGTCCGACGAGTTTACCTCGACGCTAATTTGACTGATTTTCATTTATCAGCTTCCTACACAGCTAGTCAACAAGTAGTCGCGGCCTGTTGATATCATTCATTCGGCCAGACCTAACTTGAAATAGCATGATTTTCGACTCCTAACGCTTAGGATACACTAGCCTACGGTAAATAAGTTCATCCATTCTTGAGAACAACTTGTGAACAATCCTTAATTTGCAAGCAATTGATCCCAGTGATCACGATCCAAGGACAACCGTTCCGACCTACTTAGGTTTCATGAGCACCACGGACGCAAGTTCATCGATTTCAGCTCGTGAACAAAAGGGCGCTCAACAGCTAACGGAAGTGAGTAGCAATTTCTTCTGCCGCTAACGTTTCGCTCCTGACAGAGAGGCTTCTTCAGATTAAGCAAACAAATTACAACTTTCTTGGTGACCGGCGCAAGTTAGACTTAAGCAACGGGTTTTCATTTCTGAAGAAACTTCGTTGTCAGAAGTTAACCGTTACGATTGATACAAACTGCCGATTGTTCACAAGTTGTTCTGAAACTATGGATGCGCAATGCATCTCAAACAGGGTTCAGCACATAATATGCTTTCATTGCTTTTAACACTAAATTATTATTTTATCTCTGCCAAATGTCACTTACGTATCAAACAACTTAATTTACCAACTGAATGCAACTCTCTTGAGCTTAACATGCTCATCGGTAAGGACCGTACAAGTGAGATTCTCACATTAAATCGTTTCCTGAGGAACTTGTTGGTATATGTGAATTTCGGTACTCCACAGAGTTGTCAGGACCTACTACAGGTCATCGGATCGATTATTAAGGAGAACGATAGTTTGCATACGTAAATCTTTGCAATCTGATAGTCAATTTGGATGAGCTTGCCATAACTGAGCGAGCCAGCTAAACGATGTTATCTACTTGCGCTTATTTACTCTTCAATAGCCTACAAACTTGTAAATATGGTAGAATATTTTGACTGAACCAACTGTGGTCCTGATCGCTGTAAAGTTGCTTCAATCAACCAACCGATATTATTCAGCCTACTGTAATTTTTACTTTATTCTGAGAATTGAATGAAATTTGCGGTTTTTTCCTCAGAATCACAATAATTGATAAAGCAACCGGAAACTAGAAGCAAAGGTAAAATGCTAGTATTTGACTATCCCTATACGGTCGACAGGAACATTCTAGCAGTACCCGATTCATTCTACGAGGACTTGACTTTCTTCCGGAAAAGCAGACTAAACTGGGTAGATTGCTCTAACTGTTTCAGTTATATTTATATATGTTCACTCTCCAACCATACAGTGTTGAAACCTACATAAACAGGTGTTTCCTTGGACAACCTAACCGGGAAAAAGTCACTTTGTCTGGTTCAAGCCAACGACTCTATGGCACAGCCTATCTTATTTGTACTGCAATTGTGAAAGTATGTGTTCATACATCCAGACGAACATTCTATCTTTTCAAGTGGACAGTCTGTAGATGTATCCAAGGTTCGTACTGAGTAGTAGAAGTCTGCGAATTTTTTGAAGTTTTCCAAATCAGGATAAATATGGAAATCTGAATCTGTGGTGTACGGTTTTGGTGAAACTGTAAAATTTTACGGTGTCATCTATTTTCAGGGTTTGTCCTCAAAGGGATGGTTCAACATTGATGATAACGAGAAGTGTTCACGTCGTCAATGCAGTATGAACCTCGGGCACACAAGAATGTAAACACAAAGAGTGTTGCTGTTATACTCTGCCGATGGACTTTTTGTATCTGCCAGGGTGTTTCGCTGCTCCCTTGACAACACACTGCAATAACTGCACTTATAATCACTGGACTACCGTGGAAGGGCATTGTTTCGCTTAGACAAACAGCACGTCAGTTAGATAATAGGTAATTACGAAGTAAAGTATACCATCAGAAGTCAAAACGTGGCGAACAAGCTCGTTTTCGGTGTGTCATCTTCAGGCCAAATACAACACAATAAATATGAAATTTGTTGTCAAGTCTGGATTTTGTGGAACCTAATACAGTGTGAATCTAGTATCATTTGGGGATTATGGACATGGTTACTGTGGTGCCGTGTCAAGTGTTCCAACGACGGCAGGCCATGGTAACTTCAGTGCGTGAACAAAAGACTTCTGCGCACACAGATTAGGGTTTCGCAGCCGGATTCCGATCGCCTCCGCAGCAGCCAAGATACGACATTTCACACCTCTGGTGTGAACACGTGTGACACGGTAGATCGGCTTGAATGCGACATCCACATTGACCCTGTGACCCGTGTCAACTAGGTGGGCCAAAATTGCGCTGGAAATCTTTCGTTGTCCGGTCGTCAGCCAAGCCGGATGGTGTTCACGTATTCTCTCCGACAAGCGCCTTGTTGTGCGACCAATGTAACCTGCTCCACAGGAACAAGCGAATGAGTAGATACAAAATGAGGTAGCACTACTGGGCACTGCGTCTTTGAGGTGAAGGGATATCATTGGCTTAGATGAGAACGTTAGTCTTAGTTGTGCAGCATGGAACGTTCTCATCAGGGTCGTTTCAAGCCTTCTGGTTAGCGATACACTTGATACTTCGCCCTTGTAAGGCAAGTTCATATAGATGGCTTTCCGTCCGGCAGAAAACTCACGGTCTTGCGGCTCCCTTCGTTCCATGTTTCGAGCTAGGAATTTGTCCGGATATCCATTGGCGCGAAACGTTTCATATAAGAGCTTGAGCTCATTATCTACCATGTCATCAGTACAAATTTTATAAATTCGATTGTTAAACAGCGTATCAGGTTCCGTTTCTGTTTCATTGGAACAAAGCTGTGGAAATGGGTATATTGGCCATTCCACGTCCGTTTCCTGTGCATGCCCCTTTGAATCGATCCATCTGCACGTTTCAATAGTGCAACGTCAAGGAAAGCCAGTTTTTCATCCTGTTCCATTTCCATAGTGAACTTCAGTTTCTTGTGAGCAGAGTTGGCTAGTGATAACAGGCAGTCAGTATCAATGCTGCTATCGACGATACAGAAAATATCATCTACGTAACGTTTATACAGCACGCACTGATCTATTAGTCCTGTTAGCTTTGTTTGTTCTATCATGCCCATGAAAATGTCAGCCAGCAAAGGGCCTAACGGCGAGCCCATTGCGACCCCATCCTTCTGGCGATAGATTTTCCCATCAAACTGAAACTGGATGTCCTGCGTGCAAACTAACAGTCTTTGAGTTGTTCCACCGGCATTCCGAATTGCATATTATTCGAGTGGATGTAATCAAGCATAAAATCAATTGTCTCTCTGAGTGGCACGTTCGTGAACAGCGAGCACACGTCCAATGATAACATTCTTGCATTTTCAACAGTCTGATTTTCTATAGATTCAATGAACTGAAACGTATCCTTGAGGCTATTTGGAGCTAGTCTGTTGCGGAGTGGTTCCAAAAGTTCGGTTAGCCACTGAGCCAGTGCATGATACGGTGAGTTTATCATGTCTAAAATCGGGCGTAGGGGCACGCCATCCTTATGAATTTTAGGTAAGCCATAAAGTCTTGGTATAACTGAGCCTGTTGGTCGCACCCGGTCGAATACTGAAGCGTCAATCCATCCATTTTGTTTCAGGTTTCTCAAGAGTTTAGATATATGCTTCTCAATTGCAAGTGTCTTATCCTTTTCAGACTCCATTCTTCGAAATATGGCATCGTCCTTCAGTATATCGTTCATTTTGTTCAGATACGATTGTTTATCTAACAGCACTATCCCCGCACCTTTATCAGGTCTAGTAATCAAGGTGTTGTCGTCCTTCTGTAGGTTCTTCAAGGCCTCCATATGATCTCTTGTCAGCATCCCACGTACACTGGATTTCGCGCTAAGGTATTGATAGCATGCATTGACCAACGTTGTCTTAAACTGTTCCAAATTTGTTTGAGATGATGGCGTGAGACCATCCAGTTGACCGAACATATTTTCGAACTGTACTTCTAAATCAAGCTGTTTAATACGTTGCTTCGGACAACAAAAACCATAACGTCCTGTAGCGTATCCACGAGTTTGATTATTTCTTGTGTTTACGTGTGTACCCTGGAAAGATTATGAGTCCAGAACGATAGCATCTTGAGAGCTGTGCCTAGACAACGGAACGTTCATAAACCAGGTTACTTCATCTGATTGGTCCGTAGAAGATCCAAAATGTCAGTATTCCAATGTGAAGCCTTATATATAAAACATTAGATATCACACCCCTTAGTTCTGTCGTCCGCCTTTAGGCGCATCTTATGATTCACTTGATACTCAGTTTCATAATATACATTTGGAACGATTCGGACATTCGGGGTTTTGACACATCTTTTCGCTTCACTATTGGCTTGAGTGTATACAGCCCCCTACAATCTACATCTGGAAACTGGAAGAGATATCTGTTTCATGAAAATCATTCTTCCGTCAATAGATATGCTTATAATTTTCTGTGAGCGACTATTTCACTCGCAACTCTAGTTTTCACATCCTTTCGTACGCCATATTTAGTGTTGATATCTGGGGGCAGTCGATAATGTATTTTCTTAACGTACAGTTAGCTAATATGCCGGCTAATCATTCTCACTAGATAATTGGATAAGTTAGTCTTCCTGGATCTATTTTGAGAATAACAAGCATATTAATGCTCCCGCTTGCAGACCTGAAAGCAAACAGTGAACTTTCGTTCACGTGGTCAACACTACTGTGTTAACTTATGGAAAAATATAATCTGTTCT
>LOND01001348.1:8025-18608 GCA_014220965.1 Paragonimus kellicotti | reverse complement strand
TTTAGAAGCAGAAAATTATCGGAGAAGCGATCTGACTCGTTTTCCACTAACAAGTCCTGTTCCTAATACTAGTGGTTCTACATGTTGTACTAACAGACGATATAGACGATAGCAAAGAATTCGGACTTAAGTATTGTATTCTATCATCGCTGCTTACAATATACCCAGTACCACGTGATTTACACCGTATTAAAATATGTCATACCCAGTGATGCAATGGTCAACACTGTGGCCCCACAAATCCCGGCTATGACAGGGAAGTGCGTTACTAATGAGTTCCAACAACAGTAAGTCTTCAGTATAGTGCTTCTTTTCGGAAGGGGCTGACTGAAACACTCATGAGAGTGCATTAGTTAGGGCCAATTTCGAGTGTGGTTTCACTTAGGTATAGCTATATCAGAAAATCTTTTACTGCAATCGAACTGATCAACGGCATATTTGATGTAGTCACAACGAAGCAGGGAAACGGAAGTTTTTGATTAAATTCCACATATCCCAGTGGATTATTATTGACAGCTAAATAAACAAAGTACTAGAATGTGTTTAGTCAGCTGAACAGACAGCCTCCTTGATCAAAATGTATATCCCCAATACACATTTAGCGGTTAACCTAAACTGATAGACTTTCGCTCACTGATACCAGTAGTGAGTACGTTTACATCAGTCGTAAGTTTAATTATGTGAAATCCGGCGTACAGTTGTCTTACAACTAGAGTGAATTTGAGTGCGTTCCCAAGTCACAGACCACGAAACCAATGTGGAGAATGTCAAAAGACACTGTGAAGAGAATTATATCCTGATAACGCTGATAATCACTTTTCCGTCTGATGAGCGTTTGCACAACATAAAAATTACATACTGAAAACAATTTGATTATTGCCAGTGCTCACGTTATTTTTTTGCATTCGTCTTCTATAGGTTATATTTTACGTTCCAATCTGGATGGAATCTTTGGGCAGACGAAACTATCCACCCAGTTGAACAAGGATGAAAAAGCAGAGGCTGTCACGACAAACGAACGTCCATTTCCGGGTCACACGTATCCCAACACTCCATCTCCCGTCAGTCTAGAATATACATTTCTCACTATAGGATTTGCACTATTGACTGTGAGATATGCAGCACCGTTCTACTTCACCAGTCGACCCTTCTCTATCCTCATGTCTACCTACGTTGCGCTAAGCAGTGTATTCGTCCTTGTAGACATAGCCACTATTGCAGTTGTTTATAAACTGGCCGTCGTTGGAGTTAGAGAACCTGGTGGACGTACGATACTCAGTCTGAGTCCAATCGATCGTACGTTCTCACCGTTTCATTGTCTGATTCTCAGCGCAATGGGATTACCAGCTGTGCTCATAAACCTCATGGCCATCTACGTCTACGGTGAACAGCAGTTTGAACGCGCACTAATAAACTATGCACAACTACTAGTTAGCGGTGAAATGCCGCTCTCTCGGCCATTTCGACTAGGCCATCAATGTAAAATGAATTGTAATGGGACGTTGACTGTAACCGACTGTGGGGCCGAGCAGTGTCCAGACGTAAATAATCTATCTTACGGAGCAGATCTCAAGCTGGACGATACTGAGAGTGAGTTTGTGAGGGAGACTATGCTTGGTCTTCCATTGACAATTGCCATAACGACCAAATTATGGCAGCCACCACCGATATCAGGTCGTCGGAATTCACGGTTGACAAAACGCGTAACTACTCCGATTCCAAGTCAGTTCACTTCGAATGCAAGTGAGGCCTCTAGCACACTGAAACGTGTGCACGGTATGAATTTTGGGACGGGAAGTGGAGAGATTTCAGCCTCAGTACATACATTAACGGATTTAGGGGAACAGGGTAAAGCGAAGCCTCATAAACCCTCTCACTACGGCATATTGGCGACAGCCGCGATCACTTTTGTTTGGTTGTTAATCACTCGCATTTGTCTCGCAGGCCCAACCCTGAAAGTATACTGGACTGCTGGATCAAGAGTGGCTCTTATCAATGTCCTGATCACGGTGTTTTATCTGATTGTTTGGTTACTAATGTGGTTTGGTCTGGGAGTGAAGAATGCCTGGCGTTTTCGACTACTTCATGCAGTTCCTCCCTTCTGGTTCAAACTTAATGCGAACGATCTGAATCACAGTTCAGCCGCGATAAATCCATACGGGGGAAACGTCCCAAATAATGGAGGCAATTTACAGCAATTGCAAACAGCGTATCCAGCATTTTGGCCCTACATACCTTATGCTTCATGGATGGCCAGTGAGCAAGGGGGTATCACCGCCGGCCTGCCTGTTACGGAAACAGGAGAGGGACATCCAATCAACATAGCCATGTCAAATGCACATATGAATGGGATACCGGAGGCGGGCAGTGGTCGAGACTCACTTTACGGTTGTTTTAATGAGGTTGGTCCGTCTATGGAAGCTGTAGCAATGGCCGGTGGAGAAACGTACCAATCACACATCGCCGGTCTGCGCGTTGGACCCCCAACAGTGTCGGATGAATCCGACGGTCGACCTGGATCAGCCGATAGAAATAATAACGACGCTAGGTATTTCAAACCAGTGCAGGGGTCAAACAACTACTCGAATGTTCTCCCCGCCTTAAGCAGTTATCATCCTTCTTCACAGCATTCTTTTAGCCCAGCTCCGTTCAACACACCGGGTGATGGAAGTTCCCGAGGAACTTCACCGCTGGAAGCTACAAATGAGTATTCCGCCCATAACTCCGCTGGAGGTAGAGGAAAAAAGATCGCTGCGGCGCAAGCCGCTCTACTGAGGCAGTCGAACAGATTAAATGACAGCAGTGAACCAGCATATGCTACCCTAGCCACGTTTACCCGACACAACGTGCCTCAGAGAGTCCCATCGGTGAATTCTCAATTACCTGACGGGAGAGACCCATCACCACCACTTCCACAAAATCGGAATGTGCAATGTAAAAGGAATGGTTCTCGAGTGACTTTCAAAGAAATGGATTCTGCGAATTATCGTCATAATCAGGACGGTGCGAATGGAAGCAGTGACAGTGGGGTTTACACGAACGGACATGGAAGCCTAATCAATGGCGAGCCACAGCCCAGATGTAGCCGACTAAAACCGGAAGCATTTACCCATTTCGGAGGCTGTTCGACGACGACTCCTTTCCTTGATTGTAAAGTCAGTGCCAATCGTAATAATGGTGATCTAACTGAAACCAACCTGACAGAAGAGGTGGAGACTTCTACGGATTTGAATCGGTTTTCAAGTCTGAAATCCAGAAAAATGGTGAATCGATCTGCTTACTCCAATTCGGATCGAGCTGCACTGACAAACTCAAATGACCAGTTATGCAGTCAAGTTTGACACGTAAAGACATTTGAAGTCGACAAACTTTCCATCTACTGGACCGAACAATCTTTTCGAATTTCCTACGCATTTTATCCAAGCGATGCGCATACCGTCTACATTGTCTAAACTCATTGTTAAAGAGACTTTGTTGTACATATACAAAACAGCTCGGCAAGTATTCTATCTGGTTGATTATCACTGCTGGTGCATTTGTTACTGTGTTCACGACAAGGAGTGAAAACATTAAACCCACTCACCTACATTACCTGATTTCATCCGAGCATCCCATGCAACATATTCGTTTTTTATTCACATCTCACTGGAGAGCCAATTAACGTTTACTTTTCCCTAGACCAGCCAATCGAATTGTCATATTGACCGTTTCGTTTGTCTCAAACCACGAATTGCATTCCCAATGACATGAAAATGAGATAAACTAAGTGACTTCGGTAGACTAAGATACTCCGTTTTGAAGGGGAACCTAGACTTTTCATTTTTGTAAAGTAATATCAACTCTATGATTAACTTTCATCATTCATAGAAGTTGAAAATATTACATGAACGCATACCTTCTAATGTTCCTTTATGCATATCTTCGAATGCCTTTTGAGGAGAAGTAAACAAGATAAATTAGCACTCAAGCCTGAAGTTGAAAACGCTGGATGAAACAAACAGAACTAGGAGACACAACCTTTAATTGACACTATTCCCAGGACTAATCATTTTGTTAATAAATAATACACTTAACAGGTCAGGGTTTTTGTCATCGTAAGTGAACAATAATGAATACAAAGCGAACAGGAGTTCAACTATTTGCCAATGTTCTTTTGCTCTCCAATGAGCCGTGAACGTTATACTGTTGCATACAAAAAGCAATCGTAAGCGTTCCCATTGAAAGCTGTTTATGTTTGAATCCAGAAAAACGACGGAACTCTCCTATTCATTTCCACGTGCTTATTCATGTTCAGTCGCAACTATGGATGACCCAGAATGGTAGAATCATTGTGATTGCATTTTATCTATGGAACACGAATTTATTCTGTCTTGAAAAGACACATAGAAAACTTAAAGGATACATTATCGTTTGCTAGACTAATATATTTCAAACTGACTAACAGGAACAAAAGCCAGGGTAAAGTGATTAACCGAGTTTAATCGGATGTCACGTATGATTTGCAATTCACTATAAACACACGTACTGTTTGCATTTTGAAATCACATGTAGATAACGTCAGATATCCCACTGAACAGATGGACTTATTAGCAGATACGATAGTGAAAAGGAAAGTTTGCATAATAGGATAGAATTCGACTGAAGTTCGAAATACAAACAAAGGTCGGTGGCAGCATTGAAGTATGTGAGTGAAGGATGACTAAGCAACCACCTTGACATACTTTGCTCCTAAAATTATATCACTTTCTTTTAACTTAGAAAACATATTGAATAAAGAGCTGCACTTCATATGTATGTAATAAACTAGACTCCTTGGTGGCACGTTAGAAGATACATGCAATATAAATCAATGCAGAGAGATTATGACCACAATTTGACTTGTTTTATTCATTTCAAATGGGCTAACCGGTGGAGAATAAAACTTTTTAGGTGAATCGTCAAAAAAGTTGGTAATGTGAAAACAAACTTTGACGGCAAAATGTTAGATTGAATCATCGCCTCAAGCATTTCAGACATAGCTGAACGGAAGTTAATTTCCGAGAATATAAATAACACTTTCTGACAAGTTTCTTTTAAAGTAGATATTGCAATTGCGTAACTTTCTGTTGTATCTGTCGAGCCTTTAAAAGTACCACTCCAACAAACGTTACGAGAAGCTGAACTAATACAGTGTCAACGCTGATGGATGATCCGTGGGACCGTGTCTCATAATCGCATTGTTATTGAGCGGGTGTATATGAGGACTGTCCTCAACAAAGCGTTGCTGGAAGAAAACGTAGTATATATGATTCAATTAACTGTTTCCAATATTTATGGTTTCACGAGTTCAGAATCACGATGTGTCGGTGGTAAAATAAACGCATTGTACATTCCACAAGTATAACTTATACTGGGTTATTATCCTTTCGAACAGTCAGCATTGTGAAATATGGATGAATATATTCAAGTGAAGTATTGCTTGAGATATCGCCAAGATTATCGTGATTATATAGTACAAGTCTACGATTAAAAAACCGCACACAAGAGCTCGAAATTGTACTAGCGCATGCATTAGTAAAGCAGCGAAAGAGCTTACACAGTAGATGGTACAGTTTACAGTGCCTGATGGCAAGTGGCATTAATGTACATATCACAGGAAAGAAAGTTTTACCAATCCACTAGTTGAGGTTGAAAAGAAAGTGGTAACACGGCTGATACACTGTGACAGGATTGTGTGGAAAAGCTGTTTGTGAAGGTAGCCAAATTTAACCAAAACGGCTTGGAAGTTTCAGCCAGACAGTTGGAAGACGAAGCAATAACTGCAAACAGTATGATCAGTCGTATTTAATGCGGTATGAAAGGGAAACTGTTACGTGCGAAAAAACTGTACGTAGGCGCCGAAGAAATCTGGTAATATATCACTCGTTTTCGATTACCTGAGTAATAAAGTTTAGATGTAACCTCTATCGTAATCCAGCTTGGGGTTACTTTGAAACTAGTACACTTTTGTTCCAGGACCTTAAAATCTTTATCTTTCGCAGTCTGAATGCGATTATCACTTTTGCAATACGCTACATTGTCCGATTTCGTAGGGGTTTAGGGCCTGGTTTCTCACCAATCACAGTTTCACTTTTAATGCTTCACGAACTCGAGTGATTCTCACGACTGCAGTTATTGAATATTTCTTAGAATGTCTGACGCAAATAATTAGACAGCTCTGGCGGACTGTCAGTCTTAAATTGCGGGACAGAAATCAGCAATAATTCAATCGTATTTTGAAACAAGGCACACAGCTTATAATTTGCGCACAATTCTTGCACTCGTCCGAGCTGTTGTGAAAATCTCTGAAAGACGAACAACGTTCACGTTTAATCATCCATCTTCTCTTTGAAGGAGTTTTTATTTTAACTTGTCAGTGAAGCGTGCACAGACTAGTTCAGGCAAAGCTGAGAAGATAGGTTTTGACACACATATCAGTTGTGTACCCCCATTGCTCAACGGCAGCTGGAACAGACTACAACACAGGATCTGGACGATACACCTTCTTGTTGTTGAACTGAGCAATTTTCCATTTAGGTACATTTCCTATTCGCTCACCTGATGTGGTTTTGTGGCGTGTCAGGGTTAACCTCCGCTAAGTTCAACGTTCAAGCTTGACGATTTTGTCTCAATCTTCCACTGGAGTCTGTCTGTTTCATCCGGTCAGGTTATGTCAATCCGTAGGTGCGAAACGGTGTCACAGAAACTCTTTGTGACCTCATACAGTAACACGAAATAGAGGAAATTTTTTAACAGGATAAGCGAAGGTGTCTCCGGGTAATCGTGAAACGGTAAAGGTGTGGGCAGTCTAAGTCGACCGTAACAACAATCGCAACATTATGTCAACCGACGCTAGGCGCCGGCAGTCTGTTCATAATCTCGGAGAGAGTTCTAGTTAAAGTGGGCCACACAGAAATGTCAATACTTTACGTTGGAGAAGAAAAATCTTTTGTTCACGACTAACCAGATTCATTGCTAAATAAACCTTTTGGGGTATTCCTTCATACATTTATTATGAATGCACCGGTCAGTCAGGTAAGAAAGAGTGAAGATAATCTGTGGAAGAGTTTGCGCATTTAGAACGTTTACGAGTGTTGTGATTTGCCTATCTTTATTTGTGGCATAGAATCTGTGGCTGCCTGGAAGATTACGTGACTAGTTGCTTTCCTATTGCTCCTAATGATACCGATAAGTCGGTAGCATCCACGTGCTAGACATTTTTCGGGCACGCACGAAGGCTGTGGGTTACTTTATTGGGAAGCGAGGCTGTACTGTCGTTTACACAACTGACTTGTTTGATGTTCTGGTAGCTTAATCCACGCTTTTTTTAAAATCCTGCTGCACGTATACAAAATAGCTGAATGACTGATGCTCGGGTGTTTGTTTTGGTTAGTCAGAGTGTTCACGTTGTTGATGTTAGCGTATTCCGAGTCCGTGGCACAATACCAGATGATGCTTTGCGGTAAGTTGCTCAGAAGACATTGTCTAGCTTGGTGAGAAAACGCTCGCGAAGTGAACACTCGATTAGGTAAACTGCCCAGCCTCAACGGTATAAAACACACCTTGATTTGTCTTGGCTAACCAAGCCCACTCGAGTGTTCTCATTGGTAGGACCATTCTCAAAAGCTGAACTAGACTTCGTGATGGCACTCCTTTCAGTATTTGTAGTGGAGAGAGGATTAACCACATTGGCCATCGTTAAGTATATGGCGAAATCCTCAGATAGTTCATGAAAAATCTGCGTTCTTAATGTCCCATTGGAAAGTTTGAAGGTTATGAAGAGAAAGCTCAGTGAATCAAGTCGCCCTACCATGAACGAATACTACTTGTAAACAATGCACACCATATGGAAGCTCGGTAGATTACTATGTACGGTGGTTACATTCTCAGCAGAATATACAAACCATAATGCCCACTTCGTGTAAATCTCCTTGCAAAGCATGACCAGTTTACTTCAGTGCAGTGTTCTCATATACAAGGAATTTCTACGAAAGAAACACAGAAAACGATCTTTAGAGGGATTGTCTAATTTCCAAGAAAAAGTTGAGGAAACAAGAGTAGAGTTCCACAGACCAATCAAAGACCAGGCAGTTCAAGTCTAGGGTTCGGACTGTTGAAGCTATGCACGCTTTGTGTTATACTGCTTCATCACCTGGCCTAACTACGTTACTAGCTGTAGTAAAGCGTGCTTTCCCTAAAGATCCTCACAGAAGGAGCCGTGATTTCAGAGATTGAAAAAAATGTACACGAATACGTGTGTGCGGTAACTGGTTGACCAAACAAAAAAGATGAAATTGCTCATATGAAGAGTTCTGTGCAAGGAAATAGCAACTACGAAGTTAACAGCAGTGTCGGAGTAACGTTTGTTCTCAATTTCTGCAACCGATATCTTTGAAAGAATTCATCGATTCATCGTTCCCGTTGGTCAGCTGCCGTTACGGATATCAGTGAACTACGTCACTCGCATAGCCGAAGTATTGAGAAACGACAACCAGAATGTTCCAGAAAAGACTTCGGGAATATAAACATTTATAGAGTTTTGGATAAGAAATGGTCCACGAGCAGTAAATCAGATATGCTGGTAAGACTAATCAAAGTATGACAGCTGGTTGCTCAATTCTTTTGAAAATAAATCAAAGCAATTGGCGTGAAAATAGTAATTTTCTTGTAATGAATAATTTCAGACTTCAGGGTCGTCATGAGCAGATCCACAAATTTGTGTATTCATCTATTCAGATTGTCCGCGACCAGCACATGCTAGCATGAAAAAGTATGACGTTCTTCCTAAAACACTGAACTTCGCTTCTTCTTACAACAGGACACCTAAACTATTGAATTGGTCAATTTTAATAGCTGTTTGATTGAAGTTATTTTCTCCCCAATAAAGATAACGATGACAGCGTAACTTCTTATGAAATAAGTCTAATGCATTGGGTGTGTTTCTCTTCCATTTCGCTATGAAGACTTAGGGATTAATGCGTTGTAAATAGCCAATAGGCCTTACGGTCATTGATTAGGCCTTGAGTGTTACACACTCTCTGATCGAACATTTGTTCATCCACTTTCCTTGCCAACGAGCATAACAACGCAAGATGACAGGATGTATTCGGTAACATCTTTCCGTACCCTTGCAAGTGCACAGTGCAGTTAACGTCCACATAGCAGAAAACTTTTCATCCATAGGTACAGGAGTGAAATCGCATTTGGAGGAAAACACTACGCACATAGGAACAACACGTTGATCCGATCAGCCGTAGTTCACTACCATGACAGAGACAGACTGATCATCAATTCCTTTTGCTTACAGACTTTCGGGTGCAGTTCGTTAATAAGTGGGGACTGCACGAAGCGTGGTAGCCGACTGTGGCTGATTGTCCAAACAATCTTGAAAAAAGTTGAAAAACAATCGGAAAACTCGCATGACCTTGAACGTTTGAATATATTCTGTCACGTGGTTCAATTCAAGCTGTTGATAATGTGTTCACTGGAAAACATGGGCAGTGTTAACCGATTCATTATGTAAACCTTCTGCTTGTTTGTTCGATGTACTGGGTATTACGATCGCGGGCGAATTTGGATCAAACAACTGATTCGGACTGACAAAATGTTCGTGGCATTCTTGGCTACGATGGATAGAACGTATATGATGAACCATAGAAAACAGTCGATACATTTTTTCCTAAAATGTTGATGTGTAACGCTTCACTTTTTCATTTTCCAGCCTTTAATGACAGTCATTATGGAAGAATTCATTCACGAGGTTTGTCCCAGATGTTGGTTCGTACATAAAGAAACAACTACAAGAACTTAGTCAACTGTTAATCCCATCGAAGCGTTTTTCTATGTGTTTACAATGCTACCATCTCAGAAATAAAGTACACGTTAAGATTCAATCAGAATAATGCCAATACAGTAATACACAGTTTTGTATACAGTCATAACGCTGACTGATCTGGCAGCTCACAAGTGAAGACATGATCACCAATTAGGATCTTACGAGTTCAAATCCGAATGGTTTGACGTGATCAACAACCATCAATGTTGATCGTATCCACAGAATAAAAATGCAACCGTAAGGCTGTGCCCGTAAGTTGTACTTTCTGCGGTTTTCAGGATTTTGTAATTACGGTGTGAAGACTTAAACATACCATTTATGAGCTATCGTAGTATACTCAGTCTATCCGTCGTTGTTCACAAACTAATGGTGCAAGTGGTAAGTTTTCAAACTGTTTATAGTGCACGGGACCGATCTTTGTCAAATTTGCCGTTTTGTGTCGTCATGTCTGCTTTAGCCGATACGGATTTGTTCTTTCGTTCAGTAAAGCACCACAATTTTACGGACTCGCTAAACTAGGTCCCAACGTGGATAGGTTTGTCTGAACTAGCGATTATACTGCAGCCGGTATCTTCAACTAGACAAAATATTGTGATGTTTGGTTTCATCAAATTGTTTTTCATACAACCTGTGGTCATATATAGGTTTTTAAACTGGACATAATTACACCGTTTACAACAACGTGAAAAAAGGGTTCTCGTGTTGTAAAAACTCAAGGTTTGTTCATTTT